>JBBBDQ010000532.1:2110000-2395000 GCA_037127315.1 Ascarosepion bandense | reverse complement strand
TTAAAAAAAACAAGTTTCTCCGGAAGATTTTCTCTCATCCGTCATCATCACGTCCGAATTATATTGCAATCAATTATTTACATAATTGTTTTAATATAAATAAAATATTTTCCCCAGGTGATTATAAAAAACAGTTCTAGGAGAATAGAAACATGAGGTTGTGCGGAAAACGGCAGAAGATCAGGCAAGAAATCGTAAAAATTGCACAGAGCAAAAAAAAAAAAAAAATTATCAGTTTCCTGTAAAAGAAAATTAATTTTAGAGTTGACTGTTTTGCTTAAGTAAAATGACTGAAGGATAAGCAAATGAACACTGGCCAATGCAAACTTTACTCAAAACTAAAAAGATTCTTTTTTATTAATTTAAATTCAACAGAAATTACTATCACGCCATTTTTCTTTTTCTCACACTGTATTTGCGCGCGCGCTCACACACGGGGCACATATTTTATATTTTAACTTCTATTTAATATTAAATGACAAGAAAGTTTCCAACAAAAACGGACCTCCTGAGAAGCATGATTTTCTCTCCTTCAAAGATGTTAAATGAAGAGCTCTAGGCACTTAAAAAAGATGGTACCGACGTTTCATTATGTCCGAATTTAATACTTTCTAAAAATGCCTTGATAATAACTTGTCAGTGTTTCTTGTCGTGTTTAAAGCCGGCAGGTAATTACACCTTTTTAAATATTAAAAATGCGGTAGAAATGATCTTAGAAGAAAAGATTGATTCCTCCATGTGTTTGGCCTGGAGTAGTGTCTCGCTGTTGCTCACTTTTTCCAGTAGAGTTTGGTTTAAAATGTGGAAAAGCAGATTAATTAAAAATATACGAGGACGAAGAAGCAAAATAAGAGACAAGATTTTAAAACTATATTTGGCAGAGAAATTCACAGAGGCCCCCCCCCCCAAAAAAAAGAGGAGGATAAAAATATCGTTAATTCTCCTCAGATGGATATCTCGGGATGCAATGAGAGAAATTAGAATAAGCAATATAAATTAAGAAAGTCAAAGAAAATTTGATTTGAGAAAAAAAACAAAAAAAAACAAAAAAAAAACAAAGATATGCGAAGAGAAATTGGATAAGGAATTATTACAAAGAAATTAAGAAAAGCATAAAGAAAATGGCTTTAGAAAATTGGGTAAGAAGCAGAAAGAAAAAATAGCGAAGATAGATAAGAAAACTGGATGAGAAAAAATTTGAAAGAAAGAAAGGCAAAAAGGTTAGAAATCCGGATGAGTAAGAGAAGGAAATAAAAGAATGAGATAGAAACGAATAGTGAGGACAGATAAGAATAAACTGAACAAAGAAGAATTTGAAATAAAAAAAAAAGAAAGGCAGTCAAGAGTTTTAGAAATTCGGATAAAAAGAAAAAATGGTTAGAAAACCAGACGATTAACAAAACGAAATGAAGAGATGATAAACAATGAGAGAAACTAGATGAGGAAATGTTAGACAGAGAGTGAAAAACAAAATGGAGCCAAAAAAAATTCAAAAATATAATTTGCAAGGAGTTTTAATATTAATCCGCATACTTATTGCTGAGAACTGACATTGTCTTAGTCTGGTACAAGACCGTAAATGTGAAGAACTTCGAATGGATAATTGATTTTCTAAATGCCGCTTAGATGTGGAACAAGGCCGAAAGTATTGGGCACCCAGTGAGGATCGAACTCACTATTCAGTTGTAAAAGAATCTAGCAAGACCAGCTTGTTTCGTTGGTTTTATTGGACGTTGGCTTTTCTTTTTTCTTTTTCATTATTAATTCTTCCATGATTTTTTTTTTTTTACTTGGGCATGCTAGTGTTTTTTCTAGAAGTATGCTGTGGGTGGGGTTTGCTAAATCTTCTTGTGTGTCAAAAGAGGTTCTAATGAAACTATGGCCCGAGAAGTCTAAAGTGAATCCTGTGCAAATTCAGTCAGTCAGTTAAGCGCCGTACGTGAAACACGCTTGGGCGATCATGTCTCGAAAGAGACATGACTGACTGGGCAGAAGATTATCCCACAGTAGGTTGCCATTACTTTCCGCGGTAGACTGGTTGCCGACCAAGGCTATAGAACCCAATCCGTCCTGTTATTTAACCCATAACTGGAAGGAAGAAATGGAGTAATACCAAGGGTATTTGCGCGTAAGTGAATGCAATGAATTCAACTGAAATTCGAACTCGATTTCTCGTTCCGAGCCGATATCCACTGCACCACAACGCACATACCAAAATAAATAATATCTTCCTTGGATCTTTCATACTTTACCTGATCTCGTATATGTCATCCCTTGATCATGTTTTCTTTCGACGGTATTTTCTTGTACGTTTTCGATTATTGGATCCAATTTGTATCTTTCAACTTAATTAAAACCAACCGAACCCTTTATTACAATCAATGGGGGTAGATCATCCTCATTACACCACACCGAGGTAACCAACATCGAATGTATAGCTTAGTATGAGTATGCGAAGCCATACTGTGAACTGCTTTTATTTTTAGCTTGTTTTAATCGGGAACAAGTCCATAATTACTGAGCACCTAATAATTTTTTCTCAGAAATACTGTCGTTTTGCGGCCATTTTTACAGTCTCGGTTTTCTACAAATTACTGATTTAGGAATTTGTCTTAAGTCCGCGGTTTAATATCAAATTTCTGGAACTAAATAATCAGTGCAAAGATGAAAGTGATAATTTTTGCTCTGTGTGAAGTTGTGCAATAGATGTCGGCTCGAAATAAAACAATCGGTGTACCGTATTCGAATTCCATTTGAATTCGTAACATTAATTTATGTTATAGTGGTCTTTTACGAGGAATGGACTCTTCCTCTTACTATATATAATTTACTACGTGACTTCCGGAAGGTAGTTAAATGCGCAGTTAAAGCCAGCTTTGATTTAGGCAATAAGCAGCGTAACGGTACCGTTTGTACTTACAAATTTCTATTAATTATTAACACTTAGTTTTACATATTCTTGTTATACTAATATATTGTTTTGAACCTACATTTTGTGTTCCGTGTCTTACTTCCGAACAAACCGGTTACTACAACTTTGCGGCAAAATTTCGCCTTAACAACTCCACAACAAATTGGCGACGAAGATCCACAACAATTTATCCGCAAATAGCCTTGGGAAAGGTATGAATCCATCTCTTCTCCCTCCAGCTATGCGTTGAATAACAGAATAAATTACTTTCTATATCCTTGGTTAGCAACCAGTTTACTGCAGAAAGAAATGGCAACTTACTACTGGAAAATATTCTGCCTTGATAATATTCTGAATCGATAGAGGCAGGATTACCCAAGCGTGGGTATTGCACTTAAATGACTGATGATATATCTTATATAGGTACCTCCACTGGAGTCCATTTTTTTACCTATACCTAAAATTAAATTGAAATTTTAAAAATAAATAAGTTATCTTCAAGCTTTAAAATTAGCTTTAATTGACAGCCAAGAGATTAAATTTAATAATTCTAGTAAGCAAAACATACTGGTGTTATTTTTAACCTAAATTATATTGATTGAAATCTAAAATTTTAATTTTTTTTAAATTTACCGCCATTTTTGATTGAATGACTCATAAATTTTAAACAGTAGCCAATGTTCTGTTTTTAAAAATCTTGAAAAAATAAAAAAAACCGCACTGGCAGGTTATTAAAGTCAAATTTTAATATTAAAACTTACCTTTATCTATTTTCAATCAATTAATAAATGCTTACTGCCAGAAATTTACAAAAAAAAACAAAATTAATTACGGTAGTCCTTTTCTTTGCTATGTAACTCATAGAGGTGACGAAAGATGACAGCTACCGGATGTTGATTGATACGCAGTGTATGGCGACCAATCGTGCTAAAAAATTTTAATTTTTTTTTTGGTTTTTAACAAATAGTGAAATTACAAATTTAACAATTTCAGCACTTATATATTTTATAGAATTTTAGTTTAGATTTATAGCCAGACATTTGAATATGCTTTCTGAATAAATAAAAATTTAAAAAATTTAAATTTCTTTTAAAATAATTGTAATTTAATAAGAAACAATGAGATTTTAAAACAAATTTATTTTGGTAAGTGTAAATAAATTGTAACCAGACTTTTCATTGTCGTTTGGTTTGTCCATTTAAAAAAAAATTGAAAGAACATGTAAGTGGGGGGAAAAGAAAGAAAATTCCCCAAATTTAATAAAAAAAAATTGTCACAATCTTAAATTTTTCTGAATTTTGAAATGAATGCCTTTTCATTTTTTTTTAAATTTAGGTATAACAAAATCTGAAGACTTACTTGTTAATTATTTTTTTCGTGAGGGGGTATTTTAGACAAAAGTGCGAACAAATGTTTGACAAGTTTGTCTAAAAATCTCAAAAAAAAAAAAATCAAGTAGAAATTTTTATAATGGTTAGTTAGGTAATTCCCAAACGTATAAAAAGTTACCATTTATGATAATTCTTCAAATTTAATTAAAACAAACTTTTATCGTGAATATTTTTTGAAGTTCAGTTATGAAAATGTTTTTATTTTCTTGAACTGTACTGTAGTGTTCAATACATATCTTTTTTTTAATTATCATGAATTACTTAATGCACCTACGGTCACAATTTATTCAAAAATTAAAGATTTTAAAATAAAAAGATACTTTTAAATGTTGATGGAATTACTTGCAAACAGGCTGTTAAATTTTAGAAACGTAAGATTGAAATTGCGTTATGTTTTGCCAAGGGGAATAACCCAGAACGCTTGTTAACTTATAGAATCATTTTGACCCATATGGAACACCGTACTTTATAAGATTTGAACATCGTACTTTATAACTTTGAACGTATTTGCACAAATAATTAATTCATTTTTTTCTGTTTAAAAATATTTTTGGTGAAAATTTTTTATTAATTTTTTTTTGTTTTATAGACAGTATAATCATCAATTCTTAACTAAAAGGAAAAACACAGACAGTTCTTTAAAAGAATTTTAAAATATTTTTAAAACTTTATACATTATTTATAATAAAAAAATAAAAAAATGAAAACAATTCTTTTATAATTTTATTAGTAATCAAAAAAAATTTTTTTTTTCAGACTATAATGTCCTTAATTTTTATTATTTATTCCAGCAATTAAAAGCTTATCAAAAAATATTATATCAAAGTTTTATTGCATTTTTTATATTTCTCTTCGGAGCAGATTTTGGTATCGTGTATATTAATTTTAAATAAAAAAAGTACATGATTTATATTTCCCGATGAGTTCTGCGTTTAACTAATAAAACAAAACATTCCAGAAAATTAAAATTAAAATTTCATGAATTTACTTGAAGGGGGGGTAACAGACTTAAAAAAAAAATTGTTTTCATCAAAATTTTAAGAAGGTAATAATTTCAAAAATAATTTTATTCATTTGTTAATGAGTACTGAAAGTTTCATTAAAATCCGACAAATATTTGATTTTTGCGAGAATTTCCTAATTAATGTGTTCGGAAATCGAAAAAGTGAGTGAAGAAAAAAAAATGACGTAATCAATTATAACATAGACGTAATATTTTTAACGACGCTAACTCCAAATCAAAAACAAAATTTTCTGACAAAATTTCGAAAATGTTAAAAGGGATTAAAAAATTTTAAAAAATAATTAAAATTTACTTTGATCTTTCCTCTTCATAATATTATAAACGTTTTGGATAGAAAAATGTCCTTTATTAGGTTTTTAACGTTTTTAAACTTTTTTTTATGATGGATTTTTGTGACGTAATGGAGGTACCTAATCTTATATATATATATATATATTTTTCTTTTTTTTTTTCTGTTCGTACAAATCTTTCGATTCTGGACATAATGTGTGTAAAAACTGTCCAAATTTTCTATATATCCGGGCAATTTCGGTTATACTATTAGTCATAACCTAAAATGATTGTTTTAACTGAATATGTGGATATCTCTATGTATATCGCTAATGATAGATCAGCAGGCTGTGGCTGTGGTCATCGTTGATTTTATTGAACGTTGGCTTTTCATTTTTGTTTTCATTATTAATTCTTCCATAATTTTTTAACTATGTTCTTTTTTACAAGTGCATGTTAGTGTATTTTCTAGAAGTATGTTGTGGGTGGGGTTTGTTAAGTCTCCTTGTGTGTTGAAAGAGGTTCTAATGGAACTATGGTCCGAGAAGTCTAAAATGAGTCTTTTTGTACAAATTAATTAAACCAAAATAAATAATATCTTCCTCGGATCTTTCATAATTTCTCTGATCACGTATACGTTGTCGCTTAATATTTTTTTTTTTTTTTCTGACCGCATTTTTTTTTTTTTAGGTTCTCGACTGATGGATCCAGTTTGTTTTTTGAGTTGAAAGGCTGACAAACAACGTCCATAAACTCTCTGTAAGGCTTGCCAGTGTGTTCGTCCAGTACTACAATTTCCGTACGTCTCCTTAGAGTAAAGTCCATTGCAGACGATGGCCGTAAAAGAGTAAGTCGTAAATCGACAGTCGAGACAACAGTGGCTGAGCGTAATAAAAATCAATAAATCGCAATATTTTTCAAGGCCAAACAAATTCCATCATACGCCCCGAAAATAGATTCATATTACTGCACACTACTTCAAATGGACTAATCTGAGAAAAAATAGAAATCGATTACACCCTGTCACTCTAGTGTGTCTAAAATGGTATGGTGAAAGAAAGGAAACTAAAGTGCCCTGAGATATAAAAATTTGAAACGTTTTTACACTCATTATGTCCAGCAACGAAAGACTTATACGAACAGAATATAACAAAATTCCTTTTCTTGATATATTAATTAACACTGACAACAATAAATTTACTATCTCACCGTATCAAAAACCCACTAATAAAAATCCCTCCACACTCAATTATATTAGTGAAAGCCCCACTATTACAAAATAGCCATTATAAAAAATCTATTATATCGTGCAAAAGTCAATTCATCTACAAATCAGATCTTCCACAGTACGGTATGAACGGATCCTACACAAAATTAATACACAGAACTTGTCTATATTATTCAATGAAACCTGCATTAATATATATATATATATATATATAATCAGTCATTTAAGTGCCATACACACGCTTGGGTGATTTTGCCTTTTTCGATCCATGACTGACAAGGCAGAAGATTTTCCAGCAGTAGGTTGCCATTTCTTTCTACAGTAGACTAGTTGCAAACCAAGACAATAAAAACTATTTTATTCTGTTATTCAACGCATAGTTGGAAAGAGAAAAGATGCATTCACACATTTCGTAAGACGCCCAAATTTCCTCTACCCTTATGGCATGCGCCCATTGCTTAGGGAGTAGCAACTCCGACTGACAGAAATTCAGTCGAGATACCGACTGAAAGCAGGAGTATGTGTCTAATCACACTGAAGAGCTGATACAGCGAAACAGGCTTGTATGTGAATGATATATATATATATATATATATAACACACAAACACTATCGACCATAATTATTAGGCCACCCCAGTTTTTTTTTTAAAGAAATGATGTATTTCAGACTATTTTTAGTATTTATTGCCAAGTGAATAATTCTAAATGAAAATAGAATGGTTCTTTTGTTATTATTACTTTGCATAATTTTATGAGGCAGCCAGGAAGCCTTTGCTTCGACCAGCCAATAAGAAGAGACTAGCATGGGGAAGAGAGCCCAAAAACTGGACACCAGAACAGTTCATTTGATGCACATGTTATTGTGCAGTATTAACAAAAAGAATCATTCTCTTTTCATTTAGAATTTTCCACTTCGCAATAAATACTAAAAATAGTATGAAATACATCATTTTTTTAAAAGCTCTGGTTGCCTAATGCTTATGGCCGGTAGTGTGTGTGCGCGCGTGCGCATTCATTGCAACTTGGTCTGCATTTAAACAAATGATTTATTTTTTGGAGTGTAGAAGTTACCTTAAAGCACTTTCAAATGATTTCTGATGGACTATCGTAAATGTTGTGCGAGTAATATTGTGAATAGCGTACAGTTCTTGAAAGATAGTCTTATTTTTAATACCAGAATACAGCCAGTATATTTTGGCCGTTTTCACAGCTTGCTTTTTATGATAACGTCTTAGACGCTTTTTGGGTTAGGATTATGATCTTTTGTGTTTGACAAGAATCTTTCCTAACGATATTAAAACAGACGAAGATGCACTAAAATTAAAAAGTTCTCTGAAAATGGCTGATTAAATATTCGAAATCTTTCAAGATATATTTGGCCAGTTTCTACACAAAGAGGATTCGGAAAAAAATCTTTTTTGCTTGAATGCAAAATACAAAAGCAAACTTATCAGAAGTACTTCATCTGTCACATTTACTGAAGCATGTATCAAAGAAGAACTGCTGCTCGAATACGCCATATATTCAGTATAATTTGGTAGCAATATATCGTCTAAATATGTACTGTGCGATCAATAGACATGAAATTGATATTAAATTTACTCTGGGTTCGATGTGAAAAAAAAGGTGTCTTATTTTTGGCAATTAGATTTTATCATTCTTCGTGAAAGAGTATAAATTTTATTATATCTAATTGGAATGCAGTTATTCGCTACCAGACATGCGACACTAACAAGTAATAACGTGTAGTGCTTATGAGTTACGTTCAAGAATGCGGAATCTAAAACTATATATATATGTATATATATATATATATATATATATGTTTATTACCGGCCATAATTATTAGGCCACCCAGTTTTTAAAAGAAATGATGTATTTCATACTATTTTTGGTATTTATTGCCAAGTGGATAATTCTAAATGAAAGTAGAACGGTTCTTTTGTTATTACTTTGCATAATTTTTACAAGGCAGGCAGGCAGGCAGGAAATCTTTGCTTCGGCCAGCCAATAAGAAGAAGAGACTAGCATGGAGAAGAGAGCACAAAAACTGGACACCAGAACAGTTCGTTTGATGCACATGTTATTGTGCAGTATTAACAAAAGAAACATTCTATTTTCATTTATAATTATCCACTTGCCAATAGATACTAAAGATAGTATGAAATACATAAAACTGGATAATTCTAAATGAAAATACAATGGTTCTTTTGCTAGTATTACTTTGCAAAATTTTACTAGGCTGCCAGGAAGCCTTCGCTTCGGCCAGCCAATAAGAAGAAGAGACTAGCATAGGGAAGAGAGCACAAAACTGGACACCAGAACAGTTCATTTGATGCACATCTTATTGTGCAGTATTAACAAAGAACAATTCAATTTTCATTTCGAATTATCCACTTGGTGATAAATACTAAAAATATTATGAAATATATAATTTCTTTTAAAAAACTAGGGTGGCTTAATAATTATGGTCGGTAGTGTATATATGGTAATATTTATTTATAAAATTAAATCGTTTTACCGCCACTAAAATCTGACCTGAAACAGTGCTTGATTATTAAATACTTCTTTATTGAAATTTTGAGAGAAAAAATAATGAGATTGTATATGGATGCACTGTTTTAGAATTTCGAATTAACACCGACCTTACATATCTTGCTTGCTTGACTGAAATGTAGGATATTTGCCGCCGGCTCCAATAATCGATGTTCGAAAGACTGTCACAGCCATTTCTTCTTAATAAATGGCGCAAAATGTGTTCAAATTCTTTTATGCCTACAGGTCTACAGGCAAAGTTTCATAAAAAAAATGTGTTTTGTTGTATTCTTTTCTTCCACAAAGAAAACAAAATTTAAGCTAAGTGTCACATACAATTACGTCACAAGAAATCGTCATAGTAAAATAAAAACAAAAGAAAAACAAGAATACCGTTGCTTAAAAATAAGAATCAGAATAAAAATGGGTTCTCTTATGAAGAAGTGGAATTCAGGTTCGCTTCCTGTCGGAGTACAAGGTGCGATGGGAAAATTGTCGCCATTTTATATTTTCATTTCACGCTTACGCGTTCTTTGTTTTAGACTTTGTTGACTGCACAGTATAGTAGGGTCAGCTGGACACCGTCTGTGAAAAAAATGCACCATGACTCAATCCACTCTGCCAGAAATTTGAAATACAATGCTGGATCAAAGACAGTGGATACAAACGTTGGTTAGTGACTGGACCCAAAGAGTTGTGAGTGCGAAGAAATAATTAAATTATTTAAAGAGAGGTAACTACATTGCTACCAGAAGTGGCATCGCATATGGAATGAGAATGATATACCTCAGTGACTGTAATAAAGTGTTCGGTTCAACATACCTAGCACCTGAAGAAGGCCAGAGCGTACAACGACCGAAATGTCGTAAATTTGCTAATAAGAATGAAGACAATAGTACAAACAATGTAAATAGTGTAATGGCGATTTTACTGAATAAATTTACTCTTTAGTATTTCAAGATATTTTTGTATAGTTTCAGTAAAAGTATCTGTTCAAATGAGAGAGGTCTGTTATTTTCATTTTGGCGTAATTGAGTTGACAATTCGTCTATCGCACTCTGTACATTTGTTGAAATTAGATGTCAGTGTAATTTTCCTTTTGGCGTCATTTAGATTCCAATTCATCCAACGCACCCTGTATATCTGTTAAAATGAGATGCCAGCGTTATTTACATTTTGGCATCATTGAGACAACGATTCATTCATCATACCTTGTATATCTGTTTTAATAAGATGCCAGTGTCAGTTTCATTTTTGCGAATTTTAGAGGACAGTTTATCCATCGCATCCGGATATTTTTTTTCTTTCGTGGAATTCTTGATCTGTTGACCATTCAACATTAATTTTCGTTATCTAACAAATAGTATTTGATATAAATTTTTTGGTATTTAAACCAAAAGCAGACAGATTTGTAATGAGAATGTTGAGCCAGGAAAACGCGCAAGATTTATGATCCTCACAACCTCCCAATCAGAGGACTTGCTGCTGGATGCAGTTTACGGCCATACCCAGGATCTTACTTTCTAAATATTCTAAGAACAGATAAACCATATATAGAACCAGATTCCTACCATTCAACCTTGCTTCTTCCTTGGTTGATCACTCGTAAATAAGAAATTTCTTCCCGAATACACGAATAGTGCGTAGAGCTGTTAAAATTTTAAATGTGGGGCACATAGTGAGGATAAAATTCACTGTCTTAAAAGAATTTTAATTTAGTGCGATTGATGAATTGTCGTCTGAATGATGCAAAAAAACTAAATGAAAATGACACTGACATCTTACTGTAACATACACGCTTCTCAGTCAACATTTGATCGTAAAAAAATTAATTTCTTATTTTTGGCCCTTTTATTCCCAGCCCTTAATAATGTTTTATCTCATATTCTGGAACATCCAGTAACTTATTGCGTCTTAGTGGATATATTGCCTTTCTTGAATTGAAATTATTAAAAAAGAGGAAATAGCATAACAATTAAACGTCAGTGTTACTATTTGCGTAATTCAGCAGACTATCACAAGTATGGATCGGGCACCGCGGCGTGGTATAATGTTTGCTAGAACCTATTACAACTTAGTAGTGAGTTCGATCTTCACTGGGTGCCCCATATTTTCGGCCTTGAACCACATATAAGCGGTGCTTAGAAAAATCAATTGGGCACCCTGAGGTGCTGCAATGGTTATCAAGCTTGTCTCGCTAGAACCATTACAACTGAGTAGTGAGTTTGATCCTCACCGGGTGTCCCATACTTTCGGCCTTGTGCCACATCTAAGCTGCGCTTAGAAAATCAACTATCAAATGTATGGATGTGCATTGTTGTGCAATAAATATCGACTTAGAACAAAAGAATCTGAGACGCAAGTCCGAATCCCTAGGTGAATTCGTTGCATTCACTTACACACAAATATCCTTGGGAAATGTATTAATCCGCCTCTTCCTTTCAGCTATGGGTCAAATAACTGGATGACTGTGGGTTCTATTGCCTTTGTCGGCAACCAGTACACCGCAGAAAGTAAAGGCAACATCCTGGGGGAAAATTTTCTGGTCAGTCAGTCATATCTCTTTCGAGATATGATCGCTCAGGCGTCTATCACGTAGGGCATTTAACTGATTAGTGCTGATCGTACTTCGTTATCAGTTGACACGCATACATTTTTACAGTAAAGCCGGCCTTTTTTTATTGATTTATAAAACTCTAATTAGCCATAGGGTAATTTGATTTGAAGAGTCACTTAGAAACCCACTTCATAATTTTTACTAGGCTTATTTTATAACGTGGCAAATGTAAGCAATCAATTATGACGGATTTCATTTCAATTATTAATTGTTAGCGAGACCAGTTTAGACGGCAGGATGCTCGGGTGACCTATAATTAGCATTTTAAACGGAACATTTATTGCAGCAACAAAAGTAACTGCGAGATCATCAATCAACACACTGTCAACACCTAATTTTTTCTCTTCGTCAATCATTTCGCCTCGGAATTTGCACAATTAATAATATCCTGTTTCGTTTAATCGAACTTAACCTCCGGTTGAAACAATTTTCTCGTTCACTTGCATTCAAACAAAACACTTGCACCCAAAGCTGAATATTATTGACGCTCCCCTATTAAATTTGATATAAAATCAACAGTGTATATATATATATATATATATATATATAGATAGATAGATAGATATGCACACACACATGTACACTACCGGCCATAATTATTAAGCAACCACAGTGTTTTAAAAATATGATGTATTTCATACTATTTTTTAGTATTTATTGCCAAGTGAATAATTGTAAATGAAAATAGAATGGTTCTTTTGTTAATACTGTGCATCAAATGAATTTATAAATATTTAATAATTACCTATACTGCAGTTTCATCAATGAAAGAAGGAAAATTTAGGGTGATTCGGACGAGTTCATCTTTGCTTCCTTGCCTCGTAAAATTTTGCAAAGTACTAATAACAAAAATATTCCATTTTCATTTGGCAATAAATACAAAAAGTAGTGAGAAATACGCCATTTATTTTAAAAAACGAAGGTACCTTAATAATTATGGCCGGTAGTGTATGTATATATATATATATATATATATACTAGCAATGTAGCCCGGCGTTTCTCGGCTGTAATGAAAGCTTTAAAACTAATCCATGGTCCTGGAGCTCAGACTCATTGGATGTTGGCACTAAAGACTAAAAAGAAATAGTTGTTTCTAGTTAAAGCGAAACCGTAGACTGAAAGAAAAATGAATGGATGTAAGTCAAATTTTGATTTCCTGGTTTCGATGTCAAATAAGATTTTTTCGTCGTAAACTGAATTTTGAAGGCCAAATAAATCCTCTGAGTAAATGGTAACATGGCTGAGACTAAGAACTACAATTATACCTACTTAAAGCCAAACCTGATCCAAAAACTAAAATAAAAGGGCTGAAAAAATACAGACATACAGGCAGATAAACAGGTACACACACAAACATCTTGCCTTATATATATATATATATATATATATATATAATCGATTTTCTGCACTATTGTAAGAACTGCAACCTTGAAACTGCTGAATATCGTTTCTTATGTTTTTGTCTGAGTGTATCAAATTTGATTAAAATCGGACCACTCCTTCTATAACCCGATTTTTTCGATTATCAATTTTCGATATTTATCGGGGGTACCTCGACATAAAACCTAGATAAGAACACTCGCAGACGCTTATAGTACAACTGTGTAAATTTTCAAGAAAATCGGTTCAGCCGTTTTGGAGTCTATAGGTAACGGATACACACACAGAGACAAAGTTCCATTTATAAATAAGTTTTTATATATATATAGATATATATATATTAAAGATAAAACTATGTATCAGCGTATAACTTCAGTATATAACTAACTGAATGAATGTGTTGTAGCTGCTCGAAGAGATTTGCTGCATTCTTTAAATTGCGATAAATGATATATATATAGTCATCCGCAGACAGATCTGTTTCGCTGTATCACAGCTGATCAGTATGGTTAGACTGGGATTTGGACACTTCATTAATGTTCGGAATTTTCCGATTTATATATGTATGTATTAATTATATTTGGGCCGCAATCCCTTTTATAGGATCTTCATTAAAAACTCCTTATAAAGCTACTGTTGTTAATCTTAATTTCATTTTCTCATATTCTTATACACTTTCTTGGACATAAGGTTTGTAGAAATTATCCAACCACCTTCTCTATATCTGAGGGCTTTCGGCTTTTCTTTCATTATGAAGGATGATTTTTTTTAAAATTTTAACTAAATGCATTAATTTTTATGTATGCATATAGAGTTACGAGTATGATTTATTTTCCAAACATGGTCAGCCCATTGTGGCCGTGTTCTTTATTACTAAAAAAAAAATCTCACAATAACATAATGCTTCTACTATTTTAGCCTTTTTTGACATGTGGATTAGATTATTATATTTGTATTGTCAACGAGTATGTTGCAGATGGATTTTGGTACTTCACTGTGTGTATTTAAATAATACCTATGATTAAAGAGCTTTAACAAATCTTGTTAGGCATTTTGCATTATATTCAATAGAATTAGTTATGCATTTAGTTTGATCAGGGACACAGTTTGTTAAATGTAAATTCATAAATAATATCGTTCACTTTTTTTTTTTTTTTAATCATCTCACCCCAAGCAAGGCATTCCACTGCCACTATTGCGCATGGGGCTACATAGGGGAAGGTAAAGAGAAGGAGTGGTTAGACATAGGGAATGTCAGGAGGAAGGTGAAAGATGAGTAAGGATACCGAGGATGAGGGTTGGGCAGATGGGAAGAGTGTTTGATAGAATAGGAGCAGGTTAGTGTGTTAGGAGATGTCTATTGCCCTTACATTTAAACTCCTGGAGATTGTAGCCGTCGGGGAAGCAATCGTGTGGAAGGGAATTCCACAGTCGGGAAGTGCGAGGAAAGAAACTGTTGGAGTAGAAGTTACGGTTGCATTTTATCGGTTTCACTGTAAAAGGGTGGGATCTAGTTGCTAATCTAGTATCTCGTGCAAATTCGTATTTAGGGGGCACCAGTGATCTAAGTTCATCAGAGCAGAAGCCGTGAAAGTATTTATAGAAGAGACACAGGGAAGCCACGTCGCACCGGTGGGAGAGAGACTGCAGGCGGTCTTCCAAGTCGGTACCTATCACATTACAGACCCTCCTCTGAATCTTATCGAGAAGCCCGAGGAGAATAGCAGGGGCAACCGACCAGATGTGGCAACAGTATTCAATGCACGGGCGGATGGTAGATTTATATATGTGCAGGATAGATTTAGACGGAAAAAACTTCCGGGCCTTACACAGAGAACCGACTTTCATAGCAGCGGATTTGATATAGTCATTCCATTTGAGGTCCGCTGAAAGTGTGAGACCAAGGAGGCGTAGGCAAACCTGGTTCATGCTAATGGGAGGTAGGTGTGATTGTCGATGATGGTTAATTGAGAGTAGCTTCGTTTTAGAAGCATTAAAATTTACTAGCCATTTGTTACCCCAGTCCAATATGGATTGGAGGTCTTTTTCAATCTCGGCTGCGAGGTTAGCTTTGACGCCTACACCAGATTTTTGTAGGAGGCGAGAGTAAACTGTGGTGTCATCGGCCTACAAACCTATTTGGGCTCTTAATTAAATTTAATTTAGTTTTATACTTAAAATACATTTTAAAGTTTTAACTTTAATTTGGATCTTGCAGATGAGGTATTAATCTTGACGATGAAGTAAGCAGTGCAATATTTTATAGTACGTAATTCAAATTTCTTGTTTTTGTTGGTTAGAGTTGTATATTTCTTTATAATGTTCCTAGGAGTCTTTATCCTGCTTATAGTAACCGCACTTTTAGTTTGTTGATCGATGAGGTTATTCGGAAAACCGTTATTCACGATAAAAGCAGACAAGTGGATGAATTCTCGTACGCTCTCTTCAGAAATTTTTATAAACACGTATTTTAGATATTATATCTGAGTGGAAATCGACTACTAAAAATTAGATACACGTTTATATATGGACATCCTGTATATATATATATATATATATATATACACACACACACACAGGGTGTCCACAAAGTCCGCGTGCACTTTAAACAATTTTTAACTGTATTTGTGACAGAAATAATTTGTAAAAAATGTTAAAAGTTTAATTTTTTTTTTTTAATCATTTCACCCCGAGCAAGGCGGAAACGCCACTGATGTGCAGGGGGTTACATAAATGTAAAAAGATTAACTAGAAAAGTGTGAGGAGTACAAACTAGTTAGAAAGGAACAATAGAAAGCTGAGAAAGCAGGTGCGATGACAGATACATAGGTGGAGAGAAAGGGAAGGTTATACAGGGGAGGGGAGAGAGCTAGAGGCCAGTGGTTAGTAGATGAGTATTGACTTTGCATTTAAATTAGGTACCTAGTTTTAAGTATAGTTATTGAATAATTCATTACCACAAAATTTGCAACAATTTTTAGATAAGTAAACAGATGGATCAAAAGGTGTGGACCATTTTAATAGCCTCCACGTTCTCCAGATTTGACTCCATTAAATTCTTTATGGAGATATGTGAAAACGATTGTGTATGCAAACAAATCTCGTTCCTTAGATGATTTGGAAGCTAAAATAACTGATTTCAGGCATTACTGTAAATAGGTTAGCAAATATTTTCCGTGAACTGCAAAATCGTATTACCCTTTGTATTGCTAATGGTGGAGGATACGTGGAAACTTAAATAAAATTTCGATAAAACCTTCAGAAGCATAGATATATCTCTTTCTAATCCTTTTTACAAATTAATTCTATCGTAAATACAAATGAAGTTATAAATATTAGAAAGTGCACACACACTGGACAGCCTATATATATATATATATATATATATATATATATATATATGGAGAGAGGACTCTACGGTCAATACTAATTGGTAATCTGTTTTAGGCTTAAAGATTGCGTTCAGGCATGAAACTGGTTATTACCGCTTGGAAACAGGGCTTACTTTCATAATTATTTACGCGCTATCGCTAACATTCATCACTTTTACCGTAAAACTATAATTCATTTTAAATATATACAAATATATTTATACTACGGGCCATAATTATAAGGCTACCACAGTTTATTAAAAGAAGTGATGTATTTCATACTATTTTTAGTATTTATTGCCAAGTGGATAATTCTAAATGAAAATAGAATAGTTTTTTTGTTATTACTACTTTGCAAAATTTTACAAGGCAAGGAAGCAAAGATGAACTCGTCCGAATCACCCTTATGTTTCTTCATTCTTTCATTGGTGAAACTGCAATATAGGTAATTATTAAATATTTATAAATTCATTTGATGCACATGTTGTTGTGCGATATTAAAAGAACTATTCTATTTTCATTTACAATTATTCACTTGGCAATAAATATTAAAAATTAGTACGAAATATATCGTTTTTTTTTAACACTGTGTTGGCCTAATAATTATGGCCGGTAGTGTATGTCATCCCTAACTGTCATCTCACCTTCCTGATAGCATCAATTCTTTATTCGGTATATATGCTGATGATAAAAACATTTATTTCTGGATTAATAACAAATCTGCGTAGTTCGATAAGGTCATTCTAAAAATGATTTCCATCTTGCTGATAAACAGAGAAAAGAATGGCTTTTTAATTCTCTTCTATGTGCCTTGTCCCGTCAGGACGTAGGCGATCATGACCTTCCACGTTTCCCTATCCCTGGTGGCTCTGAGCACGCCTTCTCCTGTTACACCATGTAATCCTCGTTCCGTCATCCACCTGATTAGGTCCTTCAAATATGTTATCCATTGCTTTCCCCTGTCTCATTCTACCTCTATCTGGCCTGTTAGTATCAGATTCTCCAAGCCCTCCTTAACGCCCTCAAAACAAAAATACTTTCTGAGTGAGAGAGAGATTTTTACCTTCCATCAGTACGGCTGATGCTAACCTTTAGGAGAGTGACTGCATACCAGTAAGAAATCCGGTCAAAGATCTCCTGCGAAATGACCAGCCGGCAATGTAGTAACAAAAACAGTGGACAGAAATCCTCTCTTCCACTTGCAGCAACAGAAACGTACTTTCGCTCATCAATTTGCGAAAATTCCGTCTCCCCATGAATAAAAATGCAACGGCCTTTATTCACCGAACGACTTTTCTGACTGACCACACCAGATGCAGAGGCAAGAACCATTAACATAACTTTTAATAAACACAGCAGTTCTTGTTTTGCTACAAATTTTAGTTTTTTCGTTTTCGCCATATTTCCCGGCGTAGAATACACGCGACACGCTATTGTTTGGTTTGACGAGGTAATTCATAGTTTTCTTCGCCACAATGACATTATAGACTTTTCTCTGATCGAAGTCCTACATGTCAGACAGAGGCAAACTCTCTTTCGTCGAGAACAATGCAAGTCCTCCTCACTATTTCTGCCAATATGCAGTTCTAGAACACTATATCTGACACAAATTCTTTTCCTTTCTGAAAACATTATATTGAATCGAACTGCTAAGTCGGCTGCTAAAAAGTTATCTCAGCATCGTTCTAGACAAGATAAACGAAATGTCATAGAATCGACTACGTTCGGGGTAGCTTCGCCCAAAACTACATATTCCTACAAAACCAAAACACTAACTTGAAAGCTCGAGTGACGTTGTTAAATAGCCTCTTCAAGTCGCGACTTTCATTTGGACTTCATACATTGCACCAAACCTATTCAGAACTATCTAAAATATCAGCTGTATCCAGTCGAGTTAAACCTAAGGGTTTTGACAAAGACCATCGTCCTTTGAACAATCTGTACTGGTTCTACACAATTACAAAGCACCGTACCACATAGCAGCACATTGCCATCAACGAAAATGAATAGCACATAGAACTTGAAGAGATATAATGTCATAATCAAAATGTTGATATTCCACACTACTTCAAACAGAAAGTTTGGAAGGAAACCTATATCAATATTGGAAAGATCGATAACAGCTACGGGGCTTGAGAAGAGAAAATAATGACATTATCAAGAAGTTGATATTCCACACTACTTCAGATAAAAAGTTAGGAAGGAAACCTATATCAATACTGGAAAGATCGATAACAGCTACGGGTCTTTAGAAGTGAAAATAATGACATAATCAAGATGTTATTCCACACTACTTCAAATAGATTATTTGGAAGTAAACTACCCTCAGGATTGAAAGGAGCGATGATATTTACCCTCCTCCCCCAGTGAAGAGTGATGTGACACAAGGTTGGTTTTTAACATGGGGAATATGAGCGCGTATGCTCAGATTATTGGTCAAATATTACCCAGCCCCCGCTTACGCAGTAACTGGGTACCAAACTGGTCTTAACTGGTCAAAGCTTGTCATAGTTGGTCAGTTCTGGTCATATGCTCCCTGGCAAAAGGCCGGGGAGCGATAACAACTATTGCATTTGAAAAGTATTTTTACAATGAAAAATTGTTTTCAGATAAATATATCATAAATTTCGAATAACAGCAGTTAGAATTTCTTTGTTAGTAATTTCAAACGTTTCTTTGTAGGGAAACGCCTATTATTACTATAATATTGGCGTTCTTAACTTTCCACTGGGTTAATATCAGTCAGTTAAGTGCCATACGTAAACACGCTTGGGCGATCATGTCTTTTTCGAGACATGACTGACTGGGCAGAAGATTATTCCGCAGTAGGTTGCCATTGCTTTTTTTGGTAGACTGGTTGCCGACCAAGACTATAGAACCCAATCTATCCTGTTATTTGACTCATAGCTGGAAGGAGAAGAGATGTATTATATTATTACGTAGTAATTAGTGGGGGATTAGTTTATTACTTCATAGCAATATAAAACTGATCCCCCACTTTATACCGAGTAGAAGTCTTAATCATGCTTCCTACTATTATATTCAGTCAGTCAGTCATTTAAGTGCCATACGTGAAACACGCTTTTTATTCCATCTTATTCTTGCTTTCTCCATCTTATTCTTGCTTTTTATCCCGGAACTCTGGCTCAATAATCTATTATTACTATTGTTTTATTGATAGTTTTATTCCATCTTCTTGTTTTTATCCCAAATCTGACGTAATCCACTTTTCATAATTACTAATATTTTATTACTAATTTTACTTCATTGTATTATTATTGCTTTTTAGCCTTACACACTGGCTTAATACACTCTTTATTATTACTATTATTTTATTAATGTTTTTACTTCGTTTGATAGTTGCTTTTACGTCAACACTGGTTAAATACACTGTGTAGTCCTGGGCATGACGGTAAACTGCATCCGGCAGCAAGGCCTCTGATTGGGAGGTTGTGAGGAGCATGGAACCACCTCTTAATTGCTGTTGTTCCCAGGTCCACCCTGACCCGCTGAGGTAACACCTGTTTGGATCCTGGATATGGGCAAATAGTTAACACCGAAACTGAGGTTAAAAAAAAAAACTATAAAGATATAAAAATAGACTTTAATAGAAAAAATATGCATAAAACAAACATTTATACATAAAAATAAACATTTACAGAAACGTATCCATTTCTGTAAAATTCTATGGATGTGCCTTGTGGTACAGTGGATATCCGCTCGGAGCGAGAAACCGGGGAGCCGAGTTCGAATTCCAGTTGAATCCATTGTATTCACTTACGCGCAAATACCCTTGGGAACCGTATTAATCCGTCTCTTCCTTCCAGTTATGGGTTAAATAGCAGGGCAGATTGGGTTCTATAGCCTTGGTCGGCAACCTGCGGGATAATCTTCTGCCCAGTCAGTCATGTTTCTTTTGAGACATGATCGCCCAAGCGTGTATCACGTATGGCCCTTAACTGACTGATCCATTTATGATGGAAAAATATTACCAACACTACATTTTTAGTTTTCTAAAATAAAAAAAAGTAATTCAATAAAAAATTTTCCAAGTCTAAATCAGCCATTTCATTATAACCGAATATTATACCTTAAAACACCACCCTTTTGACATTAAATAACCCACAGTGATTGGTATGCTGTTAAACAAAACTAACTCAATACACTTTGTTGTCAGTATTATTTTTTAATATTATTTATCTTAACGTTCTGGATCGATGTACTCTTTGGTTCCTATGGATTACCAAGTATTAACGGAAAGAAAGTAGTTCTTCTGACAAGATTTTTTGTTATGCTTTTTTTGTATGTGCGTATTTGCCCGAGTATAAGCTTGCTTAAGTTGAGAGAGAGAAAGAGAGAGAGACATACAATAATAAAAACTGGTTCACTATGTAAATCAATATTTCTGCAATGCAAAAACCATAAATTTTGAATCTGTGTTAAAATATTGACAAGGAAGGGGAACGGAAAATGTAAAAATAAGAGACTCAACTGTTGTCAGAAAGTGCATAAATGTTCTGAATTTCATAAAAAGCACATTTCTATTTTTAGAGATTTGATGGAACAATCGACAATGTGGAAAAAGTAAGATCCTAAATGGATTCTGTTTACCCCGGTTATTCAATCTTTTTTGTGTGTTTTCGAGTTTATTTCAATTTCAGTGCTCTCAAAAAGTGATATTGGCACGAATCAAATTATTTTTACTAGAAGAAGCCATTATTAGACAACTTTTCACAAATTTCTTTCACGCCGAGGCTCACACATATTCCCTGCTATTTACTCGCGACAAAGTCTTATTTTTCAATGGGATTACGGCCATATCACGTTGAATACACCGGTTCTCGCAACGTTGATCATGGTCAGAACTTAGATGGGTGACCGCTTGAGAATACCAGGTGCTGTAAGCGTTTAGTGACGGATGTGCGTTGTGGTGCAGTGGATATCGGCTAGGAAAGAGGAATCGGTGAGCCGAGTTCGAATTCCAGTTGAATACCCTGCATTCACTTAAGCACCGGTACCCTTGGGAAAGGTATTAATCCGTCACTCCCTCCAGTTATGGGTTAAATAATAAGGGTAGAACTTGGGGACCCTGCCCTTAAAAAAACAAATCCCAATGAATCTTGATACGCTAAAAGAAAAAAAAACTATTACTAGACAAAACTTGAATAAAAAACAATAAATTGTTGAAAGGAAAAGGTATTTCCAGCAATAAATAAATAAAATTTAGTTGGCAATAAATGATCCACCGAGTTTGATATGCCATAAAAACAAAACAACCAATAACTATTCAATTTGCTCTTTGCTATCCAGTCAGAATTCAGCATTTTAATTTTCACACTGGCTTGTAAAATTTGCCTTTGTGTTTTGTCAAAATGTTTTCAGTCAATTTTACTTTTTGCGTTTCTGTTAATTTTTTTTTATAATCGTTTCACACTGACCAAGGCATTTCACTGCCACTATTGCGCAGGGGGTTACATAGAGTGGTGAGAAAGGATGGTTAGGTCAGGAGGATGATAGACGAGTAAGGATACCGAGAATGAGGGTTGGGTAGATGTTGAGTTTTGGGAGAATAGGCGCAAGTTAGTGTGATAGGTGTCTATTGACCTTACATTTAAACTCCTGGAGATTGTAGCTGTCGGGAAAGCAGGCATGTGAAAAGGAATTCTACAGGCGAGAAGCGCGAGAAAAGAAGCTGTTGGAGTAGAAGTTGAGGTTGCATTTTATCTGTTTTTTGGATGATATAGGATTTGTTATCTATAACGCTGAATGTTAGAAAATATGAGAATCAAAAGAACCATTATGGAAGCAGGAAAAACAAAATAAGAAATAAAAGATAATTTTGATATTGCATTTAAATTTAAGTTTGGTTTATTATTCTTCACTGTTTATGAGTATCAACGGGTTATTTAATGCCAACAAGATTTTCAGGATAGGTTCATATGAATAGAATATGTATTCCTTGGGAGAAATCAATTCGTAGATATTTTTTTCGTATTTTGAAAAAGATTTTTGTTGAGTCAAATGCATTGCTGATATTTTTAAAAAATATGTTTTTATCTTTTATTTTTACTATAAATTCTATTTTTGTACTTACATCTTGCTTTGACCTTTTAAATTTTGGGAAAAAAAATCAAAGTTGGCTAGGAAGCATAGCACTTGCGTTAACATGTAGTTAAGGCTTCTACTTGTCATAAAGTGGGGGATCAGTTCTATATTGTTATGAAGTAATAAACAGATCCCCCACTAATATGATACGAATGGCCCTAGAGGGTTAATTGATGTCATTAAATGTAGGAATTTTCTTTTATTAGTAATACCTCATATATAAAATTATATAAGAAAACTTGATAATACATTGTGTGTAATTTTTAATGAAACCTGTATAAAAGAAATATTTTTGTCCAAATGCACAATATGTGTGTGTGTGAGAGTGAGAGTGTGAGAGTGTGAGGGAGAGAGAGAGCGTGTGTGTGAGAGTGAGAGTGTGAGAGTGTGAGAGAGAGAGAGAGCGTGTGTGTGAGAGAGCGTGTGAGAGAGTGAGTGTGTGAGAGAACGAGAGACTGTGAGAGAGAACGAGAGACTGTGAGAGAGAACGAGAGACTGTGAGAGAGAACGAGAGACTGTGAGAGAGAACGAGAGACTGTGAGAGAGAACGAGAGACTGTGAGAGAGAACGAGAGACTGTGAGAGAGAACGAGAGACTGTGAGAGAGAACGAGAGACTGTGAGAGAGAACGAGAGACTGTGAGAGACTGTGAGAGAGAATGAGAGTGTATCAAAAGTACTTTCAGAAACTTTGGAGGCGACTTTCTTATACAAAAACAAGGACATAAGTCCATATAAACCTATCTTCAAATTTTTTAGTTTAAGTTTAAATAAATTTTACGGTAGATGGCACTGTGTTTCCATGTAGACGACGTTACATTTGTCATTTGCTTACATTTCTGGCTAGTCTTTCTTCACCGTGCGTAATAGTGAGTTAACTGAGAAGTGTTCCTTTTCCGATATTCCTATCTAAGCAGGTATGATTTTTACATAGAGCCGCGCGAATGGCAATGAACGCGTGGCTGCACAGCCCTCTCACATTGCGTTTCCAGGCCGGAGGCAGCCGATGTCATATAACCTTTGCTTCAGTTTATCCTCACGTTGATAACAAAATATGGATCGAAGAAAACCGAGATCCACTCAAGCGTCTGAACACGAAGAATACATTCTACAGAAACGAATCAGGAATCGTCAAGTGGGCCTAGAACATCGTTCATCTCGTATTGCTACATGGAGGGTACTTCAAGAGCACCATTTGCATTCATATCATTTGCAATGTGTGAATGGTCTTTCGACCTCTGACCACAAAACTTTTGCCGATGATTTACTGCACAAACTACCCATCCGTTGTTTGTCTCTTAAATTCAGTTTACAGATGAAACAAAATTTGGAAGAGATGGAATAAAAAATTTACTGAATGTTTACCTTGTTTTGGTCTCAATGTTTGTAAAAGTATTTTTAATACACTCTGTAGGTATGAATTAATATATATATATATATATATATATAGATAACAAAACCCAAATCACCCCAAAAATAACATAGAAAATACGAAAAAGAACATCTGCCTACAGCAATCGCTCAAAAACCCGCAGACTCTGCCTGGAGGAAAAAATAGCTATTATTACCTTCCCTGACCAAAACAAACTACTAAATAAACGATCTGAACTAATATCAAAATGCAGACATGAAAACAAATTTTTGCTATGTTACTTAAAAAAAGAAAACTAATAATAAGGAACAAATAATTTAATCCAGGCAAATTATAAACAAATTAACAAACCACCGAAGATATAACATCCATTACTATCGATAAATAATAAAATAAAATAATAAAAATAAATAAAATAAAATAATAAATAACAAATCATAATAATAATAAAACGTAGTAAAAAATGATTAATAAATATATTAATCATCGAAAAACAAGAGAATAAACAAATAACAAGTCCAATCGATTCACTCAAATAAATGATCAAGCCACTCCCGCCGAAATAAGCGTTAGAAGGATTACCCACAATGCCCCACTGACACATAAATAGCCGAGGCAAAACTCAGCACATGTGGTCTGATGATTGCAATTAGCATGAAACAGTCTGTCGCCTCTGAATGATTACTCCAATATTTACTCTTTTATATTTACATACGCTCTATCTCTGATATTGAGCACGTTTTATCTTATAAGTATAGCACACTTTAAAACTATATATATATATATATATCAATATATCAAAATGTAGTCATGAAAACAAATTTTTACTATGTTACTTAAAAATAGAAACTAATAATAAGGAGCAAATTATAAACAAATTAACAAAACACCGACGATATAAAATCTATTAAAATAAATAATAAATGAAATAATAAATAAATAAAAAAAAATCATACAAAAAAATAAATTAAAAAAGTAGTAAATAAAATAAATAAATCCAAATAAATTAATAATGGAAAAACAAAAAGAATAAACAAATAAGTCAAATAGATTTACTCTAGTAAATAAAATAACCAAGCCACTCCCGTCAAAATAACCGTTAGAAGAATTACCCACAATGCACCACTGACATATATAATTAGCCGAGGAAAACTCAGCACATGTGGCGTGATGATTGCGCTTAGTATGAAAGTGTTTTCCTTTAATGTTGACTTCACTGTTCACTGATATATATATATATATATATATATATATATATACTACTGGCCATAATTATTAGGCCACCCCAGTTTTTTTTATTACAAGAAATGATGTATTTCATACTATTTTTAGTATTTATTGCCAAGTGGATAATTCTAAATTAAAATAAAATCGCTCTTTTGTTATTACTTTACAATTTTTTACAAGGCAAGGAAGCAAAGATGAACTCGTCCGAATCACCCTAATTTTTTTTCATTCCTTTCATTGATGAAATTGCAATATAGGTAGTTATTAAATTTGAACACTCGGCTACTGGCGTGTATTCACATTGTGTACATAACACGCTATAAATCCACCTTCCTCCACTAAATGCCTATAGCTTATAGGTAGAATCGCCGACAATTCGATCGGGTTTCAATCCCGGCTAGAAGCAATCGGATGTCTAACCGTAATGATGAGCTGTCATACAGCAAAACACAACTGTCTGCGGATTAATTGTATATATTAATCATTTCACCCCAAAGCAAGACGCGACAGCCACTAATGCGCATGGGGCTACATGAGATTAATAAAATTTGGTACAGGTTGTGTTGACGGAAGGATAAAAGATACACAGGATTCAATATATAGACATCGGCAATTGACGTCGCATTTTGTTGTTGAGTAGTTATCGCACTGAAAGTTATAATCGTGCTATGTCGGTTGATAATCGACTTAAGGTGCTCCATATGTTAGGAACTTCGTAATCTTCCACTGAAAGCTGACTCCTTAGTATTCGACTAACTGCCGACTAATATCAACTGCCTAGTAGTTCTACTGAACTTCAATAGAAGTCCAAAGAACTCTCAAGAACTTCTTGTTAACTCTTAATATAGGAGGGAGAGTCCATTATCTGAAGGAATAGGTGTGTTTCTCCATAACTTTTTTGAGATTGTAGCTCTCAGGGAAGCAAGTACACGGCATGAAGTTCCGCAGGAGGGAAGTGCCAGAAAAGAAAATTCTCTGGTAGAAGTGGAAATTACATTTAAATATTTAAACTATAAAAGAATGGAACTTAGATGTTAATCAAGGTTGCACGATTAGATTCATGTGGTCGGAGCACCATGGAAAAAAAACTATTCGGAGTCATGAATATATTTGTAGCAAAAGAGGAAAGCCACGTCACATCGATGAGAAAGTGATTGAAGTCAAGATGCCAAGTAAAGATTGATTACTTGTGTGTGTGTGTATTTGTGCGTAGAAATAACCTTTATATATCCTTAACATACTTACCTGTCTGCCAGCTAAGGAACATCATCTGTCTTCGGGCAGAGTGCGGCTCAGATCTACCTCAGTCCGCGAAAAGAAACGTTTTGAGAAAAATAAACACTAAGTGTTGCCCAGTCCCCGGGAACAGAGACTGAAACACCTTACATGAGAGATGGATCGGTAGTTGCCACCGAGGCCAGTGCAAACGACTGCTACGTGTATTAGGAAATTCTTGGCCCCCGGCAGAAGCGTATTCGTTCGCCACACTAAATTCAACCTTGCATCACATCACGTCTCAGTGACGAGACGAGATATACATATTTTATAATCGTGGATAATTATCTTTGTGTCAAGCAATCATAAAGGGTTAAGGCCTTACCTGTCTTTGGACTTCCCACGGTTTGGTAATGGCAGCGATGTCACATGTTGTCATCAAAATGCTGCGGACTATGTTATTTTGCTCGGGGACCATAATATTAGACACGTCGTCTTCGATCAAACTAAAGAATTTCGATCGAACTCTGCAAGATAAAAAACAGGAATTTAATAAGGTAATATTTCTGTAAAAATAATCCTGCAAATAAAAGATAAATCGACCAAAAATTAAGAGAGAGTCTGCAAGAGATAAATTTCATCTGATACGCTACTATGAATAATTCTATGAACGAAGATCCAAAATAAATGGAATATAACGAAAAGAATTAGAATTTAACTCTAAAGTTAAATCGAATATGTTTTTACGAACTATTCTATAAATAGCAAAAATAGATTAACTGTCGACGAACGAATTTGCATCGATATTTTCCGAATTTTCAAAACACTAAAATTATAAAAAAATATATATTGAAGATTTTCAATAATAGATTTATATTTTTAGTTGTTACACACACACACATAGATGAATATCACACATACACACAGACGACACCACATTGTTATTTTTTTCAGCTGTATATACAGATATATTGTGTTTTCACTTTGTTAATCCATTAAGTTATACAACAATTTAAACATATTGCCTTGTTTGAAAGTTATTTATTTTCTCGTTTACAGATAATGAAATATAATAAAAATTGTTATTTAAATGTGCTATACATTGTTTGCCACAGCCAACTACAAGCAGTACCACAAAATTAAAGTCGAAAAGTGTTACTAGAACCTATTTATGTTCTAATTTATATATATATATATATAATTTCCCTCCTGTCACGAGAGACAATAGCGAGGCACCTTCGGCTCAGTTCATTCTCTCTACTACCAGTTAATAAACTTCTTGGCACGTGTTTGGTCTTTAAGAGTACCGAGTACCTTATTTCATTTTTTGCAATCAATATGTCGTCGGGTAGTTTATATATATATATATATATATATAATAGATAGATAGATTATACTTACAAAAATGCATGACACTAGCATTAAAAAACACAAGAAAGCATCAACTTATTTTATTGCAGCCAAATGCAAATTCATTATAAACGGGAAGAATTTTCTATACGAAAAAATATTAAACACTATATTTCTGCGCTAGCTCCTCAAAAACATGGAGAATTTATATCACAAAAAAAATGGAAGACACCAAACGTTGTTATTTCTAATAATAATTCTATTAAATATAAACAAGCGATGATTAATACAGTGTATGACATTCAATACCCTGTACAAGATTGTGCTTCTTGTCATGAATCCATTATCTCTATTGGCCGTACTACTACTTCCTTGAGTAGACGCCTTACACGCCACCTATCTAGTAATAATAGAGCAATAAAAAATAGATTTATTAACCCATAATTTACAAGAACCCTTTAAAAAATTGTGGATGAAAATACAAAAATACTATTTAAATCACAATATCAAAAATCATCTCGCTATAAGAGAGGCACTATACAGTAGCGGCCATAATATAAGGAACGGAAACAACAAAGACATAAATATGTGTATTACTTAAAAAGTAATTCATAATTAGCAATGAAATCTTTACCGGATAAAGATTACGGTGTAATGCATAAATATTATACAAATTTTAAAAATTTACATAAGTTTTTTTTAAATAAAAATTAAATAGAACAAAGGAAATAAGCTACTGGACAAAAGTTAAGGAACTCATCTTGATTGTGAATAAAATATCAACAAAATTTAATATTTGGTAAACATCCCCTTACTTTCAATGACTTCTCTGCATTGTCGACCACATGATCTAATTAATTTCTTGCAAAAATCAGCAGTAATTCCCTCCCATTCGTCATTCAATAACTCCCATAGGTGATCCTGTTTTTCGGGTTTCGTTTCCTTTCTCCAAATATCTTTTAAACATTTTCTATTGCATTCAGGTCGGGGCTCTTGGCTGGCCACTTCAATAGGGTGGTTCCTTCTTCAAATAAAGCCATAACCTTCTGAGCCTTGTGGCAAAGTGCACTGTCCTGCATGTAAATAAAAGATTCATAAAGATTATGGTGTAATCTTGGTACCACATGCTGCTGAAGAAGCCTTTTGTAAATCTCAGTATTGATATTGCCATGTACGTGGACGATTGGGCCAACTCCTGCAAATGAAATCATTCCCTACACCATCACACTGCCGCCACTAAACCTAACGGCTTTGACTCATTGAGAAGACAGTCTTTCACCTGTTCTACGGGGTAAGTAATTTTTGCCCCCGGAACCAAATATAGTAAACCTGGACTCGTCACTGAAATGAACTGTATGCCATTGTGCGTCAGTCCAAACAGCATGTTCTCTCGCATACTCCAGGCATGCCCTTTGGTTTCGCTTTGAAATAAAAGGTTTCGAAGCTGGAATCCTGCATTGTTTAACCTGCGTTTTCCTTGAGATCTTATCTGTTTCATTAAATTTATGGGCAACTGATGTAGCAGTTTCAAAACGGTATTCTGTAGATATTCTAACAATTCTTCGATCTTCTCTTAGCGATGCTTTTGGAGGTCTGTCGGGTTTGGTTTGGCATCTAACGTTTTAACGGTTTTATACCTGCTAATTACACGATGAACGACACTTTTAGACCTATGAAAAATATAAATTTCTGAAAACACTTTCTTGATAGTTAGCGATTATGAGTTTTTTTTTCTTAAAAAGAGAGCGTTTTGCGTGTAGAATTTGCCATATTGCTTAAAAATAAAGTCCTAATGATAAGTAAACTTTTACTTATCGTTGAAAAGCTCCAAGTTTTTTAATAATGTAAATTAAAAGTTTATGCAAATGATTATCATCGTTCCTTAACTTTTGTCCAGTGGCTTATTTCCTTTGTTCCATTTAATCTTTATTTAAAAAAGAATATTATGTAAATTTTTGTAACTTTGTATAATATTTATGCATTACACCCTAAGCTTTATTCGGTTAAAATTTCATTGCTAATCATGGATTACTTTTTAAGTAATACACATATTTATGTCTTTGTTGTTTCCGTTCCTTATATTATGGACGCTACTGTATATCAAACAATTTTCTACCATTAACCTTATACAATTTAACGACAGAAATTGAAGACAGACACTCACATGGATCCCGCCAGGTACATCACGTGATAACATTAAAAAAACTCCTTTTCAAACGACAAAAAATAAACGAAACAAAACAAAAAAAACGAAAACTTTTATTACAGTCAGACATGCGAACATAAAACCGGAAAAATAACATCCTTGAAAATGGCCAGTAAAGAGTCTGAAAGCGCTTGGAAATTCAGAAATTATGGAACAATTTTACACTCCTTATCTCTAACAAAAATTAAAATTTTAAGAATACTGGAAATATATATATATTTCCTCAATACTCGACGACATAGTTATTGCAAAAAAAAAAAAAAAAAAAAATGCAGTGCTAAAGACCAAACACGTGTTAACAGGTTTAATAACTGGTAGTAAAGGGAATGTGGGATGTGCGTTGTGGTGCCATGGATATCGGCTCGGAACGAGAAATGGGGGGACCGAGTTCAAATCTTGTTGAATTCATTGCATTCACTTTCGCGCAAATATACGTGGGAAAGGTATTAATCCGTCTCTTCCCTTCATTGATGGGTTAAATAACAGGGCAGATTGGGTTCTATAGGCTTGGCTGGCAACCAGTCTACCGCAGAAAATAATGGCAAATTATTGCGAGATTTGCCCAGTCAGTCATGTCTTTTTCGAGACATGATCGCCCAAGCGTGTATCACGTACGGCACTTAACTGACTGAAAGAGAATGAACTGAGCCGATGCTGTCGCTATTAGCGTGACAAGAGGTATATATATATATATATATATATATATATTGTTACAAAGTTGTAGAACACGTAGGTTTTTTACCTACTGTTCATGTGTATATATATATATATATATATATATATATATGCATGCATGAACAATAGGTAAAAAACCTACTTGTTCTACAACTTTGTAACTATATATATATATATGTGTGTGTGTGTGTGTGTGTGATACAAATAAATGCACAATGGTCTTTATTACAATACAGAGGATGTTGTACTAAAATAAGTAATCATCTTTTTAAGTTCCCGGTTTATTGATGCTTATTAAATTCATACAAATATGTGCATTTGAGATAATATCAATATTTATTTATTCTTCCATGTGCACTGTCCTTTCAGGACGTAGGCGATCATGGTTCTCCACGTCTCCCTATCCCTTGTGGCTCCTAGTATGTTTGCTCCCGTTAATCCTGTCAGCCTCCGTTCCGTCAACCACCTGATCAGGACCTACAAATATGTTATCCGCTGCCTTCCTCTGTCTCTTTTTCCTTCTATCTGGACAGTCAGTATCAGGTTCTCCAGGCTCTCCTTCCTCACTGCGTGTCCCAGGAACTTCAGTTATCTCTTCCTGGTGCTCAGTATTAACTTCCTCTTTGTTGCCATTCTTTCCAACACCTCATCGTTGCTTGCATGCTCAGTCCACGATATCCGCAGCATTCTTCTGTAGAACATTTCCGCTGCTTCCAGTTTTGTCCTCATTTTCGAATGATACTGTCCAGCATTCACTGCCGTATTGAAGAACTGACATCACATAGCAGTTCAGCATTCTTTTCTTTATTTCTAGTGAAATTTTCCTGTTTCTTAATACTTTTCTCAGCTCCTGGAATGCATCCTTGTGCTTTTGGATCTCAGGAATATAAATGTATAGAAACTGCAGTGACCACAAAGTGAGGGTTCAGTTTATATATTGATTGTAATATGGAACTGATCTCCCATTTTATATCCAGTAAGATTCTGCAGAACCACATTTCCGTTGCTTCAAGTCTACTCTTGTAATGTATTCTTTGTACTGATGGCCCTGGGCATGATGGTAAACTGCATCCGGCCGCTGATTAGGAGGTTATGATGAGCATGGAACCCCCACTTCATTGCTGTTGTTCCCAGGTCCACCCTGACCCGGATTGGTAGCACCTGTTAGGCTCCCATATATGCGCAAGTAGTTAACCCCCAAACTGGGGTCAAAACACTATGAAAGTATAAAAATAAACTTTTATAAAAATATTTATAGAAAAGTATACATCTTTAAGGAAAAATATTACCAACAATACATTTTTTAAGGAAAAAAAATATTCTCAGCAAAACATTTTTTTAACACAAAACTAGATAACATTTTCGCTTTTCTAAAATAAAAAAAGAATAAAAACAAAAAGTTTTCATTAAATTCTGACTAAATCAACCTTCTCACTATAACCGAACATTAAAAAATAACTTAAAAACCCACCTTTTGGGCATTAAATAACCCACAGAGGTGTTGATATGCCATTAAACAAAACTCAAAAAACTATATTGATTAATAAAAGTTCTTTTGTCTGTTGAAATCCTTTCGAATGCTAAGTATCAAAGTTCTGTTTGCTTTTTTAGCACATATAATACGACTGTCTCGTTTTGATCACGAGCACAGATGAAAGACATTTTGGAGAGTCTGTGTTCACTGAGAAAAAAGAATATAGAGGAGGTGATGTTCTTATGTGTTCGTCTGCTTCGGTGGAAGAGAAAAAGTTATCAATTTTTAATTTTCATTTTTACCGTCTTATTTTTTTTATAATCATATCGCCCCAAGCAAGGCATTTTACTGCCTCTGTCTTGCAGGGGGTTACATAGGACGAAAGTTATGAGAAAGAATGACAGGTTATAGGGGGTGTCAGGAAGTGGGTACGAGGAGGATGACTGTGACCATAAAGTGAGGGATCAGTTTATATATTGATTGTAATGTAGAATTCATCCCCCACTTAATATCCACGTTATAATAATTCTCGTTCTCACTCAGAGTCTCCGGCTCGTCCCTATTAGCATAAAATGACAGGTCGAAGAATATTCCTTTCTTTGACCAACCTTGCGAGAGGAGAGGACGCAGCTGACGAAACGACGAACTGTCTGGCCTGGGTTTACGCACGCATTTATCAAAATATAGCAGCCCGACAAGCATAATACATTGGACGCTTTACTTCTGGGATGTGTGAATGTTTATTGTCACAGAATTATTATTCATCAGAAAATTAGAATACAGTATATCCCATATATAAGAGAAACCCGGATATAAGAGAAATTTTGTCTTGTCCCGAGTTAGAACCTGTGGTAATGTATATGAAAGACAAAACCCGGTTATGAGAGAAACCTGGATATAAGAGAACTTATCTCGTTTCGACAACTCTCTTATATCCGGGTTACACTGTAGTAAAACCGTGAAATTTTGGCTTACACGTTACTTAGAACGATTACTTCGGTACTTATGTAAAATCATTTTTACTTGGCAATAATGTAAGAGACAGATGGCTATAACACGGAATTGTTGATTATTTCAGACTAATTCGGTTAAATGATGAACTGACTAATGTCCGAGTCTTCAATCTCATATGTTCGTGCGCAGGCTGCTTAAGGCGAATATGACTGACTGACTGATTGATACATTTGATTTTTTACGGTTTATAAACCCATTTCAGGTTATATAAAGTCAGGAAATATTTTTTACATTGTAAGAATTTTGGAGAGATAATAACGATTTACTAATACAAGTTTTACTAATTAACCCATAGCTGGGGGAAGAACAGCGGGATTCTTACCTTTCCTAACGTTATTTGCTCGCAAATGAATATAAAATATGAAAACAGATGTTTCCATGCAATACGTTCGTAAGCCACGAAGATGAGAGACAATGAACCGCAAGCTGTGATTTAAATTCAATTCAAATACCGGTTATATCTACAGTGGGTGTTTTATAGACTCACTTCTGAAGAGAGTGATAAGAAAGGACTACAAATAAACTGCGAGGAAATCGAATGCATAGTCATCAGCAAAAAAAAAGCAGCCCAAAATGCCAAATACAGGTGGGGATACTGGAATCAAGCAGTTACAAAAATTTAAATAACAGGGAATTGTTCTAACACAAAACGGAAAGTGCGACACAGAGATCCGAAGGCGAATTGGCATGACGAAAGAGGCATTCCAGAAGTTGAGTAAAGTATTAAGAAACAGGACAATTTCGCAAGAAACAAAGAAGAGAGTCCTGTATTGCTATGTGATGTCAGTTCTTCAATATGACAGTGAATGCTGGACAATATCAAAGATGAAGGAAAAAACTTGAAGCAGCGGAAATGTGGATCTACAGAAGCATACTGGATATAAAGTGGAAGATCAATTTCATATTACAATCAATATCTAAACTGAACCCTCACTTTGTGGTCACGGCAGTTTCTATACAGTTATTTTCCTGAGATTCAAAAGCACAAGGATGCATTTCAGAAGCTGAGTAGAGTATTAACAGAACAGTTTCGCTAGAAACAGGGATAGGGAGACGTGGAAAGCCATGATCGCCTACGTCCAGAAAGGACAGGGCACATAGAAGAAATAAATAAATATAAATTTCCTGTCCGCTGCTTTTATATTAGATTTTTATATTCAACTAAATGTTTGTTTTTATTGATGCAGGCGGAATCACTTTAAAAGTTTTATTGTGTAAGACAAATTGTGTTAGTCTATAAAAACCAAAAAATAAGTAGTTTTTGAGACGGGCATTCTAAAACATTTTTTTAAAAATGCTTCATTCATTCAGATATAATCCAATGTTTCTTTTTTTCAATTTATAAATATTTCCATAAATTGTTCCAGATTTAGAGACACGAGAAACATAAACTTGATTACTTCATTTCAAGAAAAAAAAAGTACATATTTGAACACCTTAATCTTTTTAAGTATTCTTGAATAAAATGGGCCTACGTCACAACCGAACATGACACAAGGTTACTTAAAATGGGTTTAACAGCAAAACCGTGAAAAAAAATTGCTCGAGCCTGCTCGGCACTCCGCGTTTGGGGACATATCAATCGTTGTGCAATAAATCCAACAACCTCTCGAAGAAGAGATAAATCCTGGAAGTATGAAACTGAAGCTTGAGTTTAATATAATTTCAAACTCCCTTGATTGAAGAGGATTTTGATACAAGGATTACTTTTCAGCGCACCCACGTCACACTACTATTGTGCACAAGATCAATTTCAAGTAGTAATATCTTGGGAAAATTCCTGAAGGCACATACTTTTGGCGTCGGTCAGTAAACCCTCAGTTAGTTAAGCGCCATACGTGAAGAACGCTTGGGCGATCATGTCTGGGTAGTTGATTATACCTCAAGGGGTTGCCATTGCTTTCTGCAGTAGACTGGTTACCAGCCAAGGCTATAGAACCCTATCTGTCCTGTTATAACTGAAAGGAAGAAACTGATTAATACCTTTCCAAAGGGTATTTGCGCGTAAGTGAATGCAATGAATTCAACTGGAATTCGAACTCGGCTCACCGATTTCTTGTTTCGAACCGATATCCCTCAGTCAGTTAAGTGCCATACGTGAAACACGCTTGGGCGATCATGTCTCGAAAGAGACATGACTGACTGGGCAGAAGATTATCCCGCAGTAGGTTGCCATTGCTTTCTGCGGTAGACTGGTTGCTAGCCAAGGCTATAGAACCCAATCTGTCCTGCTATTTAACCCATGACTGGAAGGAAGAGACGGATTAATACCTTTCCCAAGGGTATTTGCGCGTAAGTGAATGCAATGAATTCAGCTGGAATTCGAACTCGGCTCTCCGATTTCTTGTTCCCAGCCGATATCCACTGGACCACCACGCACTCCCAAAAGAGAAGTCTTATTTCTATGTGTCGTGTTCCTTCAAGATGTTGGCGATCAAGGCTCTCCACATCGCCCTATAGTTTGAATAGATCTGGTGAGAAGACACATCCTTGTCTTACACCTCTTTCTATCCTTGTATAATCGCTTAATATGTTTCATGTCCGTATGCAGGCAGACTTGAGATTATTATTTTTTAACTTTCCCCGGATAGTAGCGAACTTTAATGCAATGGAAAATACAGTATCCTTGAATAATGTTTTTGCAGAGGTGGGTTCAACAGTTAAAGATTTAGTCGATAGTAATGTGACATGAAATTTCACAAAAGAGAAGAGACTTACTCAAAACAGCAATAAATGTAGTCGTTACTATTAATGAATCTCGTAATTAATTTCCCGATATTATTCTGAAACATTTAGAGACGTTATTTTTTACTGTCATTGTTTTCTTTTCTTTTTTAATCATATCGCCCCGAGCAAGGCGGTAACGCCACTGATGAGCAGGTAAGAGTGAAAAATTGAAAAAGAGAAAGCCGGAAACCACATCATAAACAGGGAACAAGGGGTGAGCCTCTTAACCTGTTCAATAGACGTGGGTGGAGTGTGAACCGGGCGACAGTTTAGTCTATCTACTCCAATTGAAAAAAAAAAGTGAGAAGATTGGTAAAGAAAAAGCTGGAAACAACATCCAAAACAGGGAACAAGGGATGAGCCTCTTAAGCTGTTCAATAGACATGGGTGGAGTGTGAACCGGGCGATAGATAGATCTATCTACTCCAACTGAAAAAAAAAATAAAACAAAGTGAGATGATTGGAAAAGAGAAAGCCGGAAACCACATCCTAACCAGGGAACAAGGGATGAGCCTCTTCACCTGTTCCATAGACGTGAGTGGAGTGTGAACCGGGCGATAGTTTAGTTTATCTACACCAATTGAAAAGAAAGAAAGAAAGAAAAGAAAGTGAGAAGATAGGAAAAGAGAAAACCGGAAACCGCTTCCTAAACAGGAAACAAGGGATGAGCCTCTTCACCTGTTCAATAGACGTGGATGGAGTGTGAACCGGGCGATAGTTTAGTCTATCTACTCCAATTGAAAAATAAAAATAAAAATGAAATGGAGTCTATATTTTTTTTTTATAATACTTTCGTGAAAACTTTGAAGTTGACCATTTAGAATTTGCTTCGTTTGTGACTATAATTCGAAAGCACTATTTACATTATTCGGACTCTAGCCCTAATCTTTGCTGTCATGTTTGCAGCGTTTCGACCATTGTACGCTCCGGACTTTTTCAGGTAGTAGAAAATTCGAACTAAACCCTTTATTATGATCACTGGGTATATCATTCTCTTTCCATGTGCGAAGCCACTTCTAGTAGCAATGAGTTATCTCCCTTCAACTTGACTCGTTAAGTTATTTGTTCACCACTGCTGTAGCCTGGTATCGAACTCACAACTCTTTGGGTCAAGTCACAGAAACTAACCAACGTCTATACCCGGTGGATATAGTTGATATAGACGGTGTTTAGTTGGTTGAGGACACGTGTCAGTCACTCAGTTATGTGCCATACGTAATACACGCTTTAGACGATCATGTCTTGAAAGAGATATGACTGACTGGGCAGAAGATTATCCCACTGTAGTTTGCCATTACATTCTGCGGTAGACTGTTTGCCAGCAAAGGCTATAGACCCTAATCTGTCCTATTATTTAACCCATAACTGGAGAGAAGAGACGGATTAATACGTTTTTCAAGGATATTTTGCGTAAGTGAATGCAAGGAATCCAACTGTATTTCGAAATTATAAAATATATTTTATCTTGATACGGTTGTGTACAAACATACACAACCGATTGTGTATGTTTGTACACAAAACGAAATCAAACGAAAGAGGTTGAATCTGTTAACACTGCAATATCTACACGTGACAGTATTTGACGTAATTTTCAGTTAAATGTATAAAAATAGAGTTCTTTAAATTTTTTCAGTTGTTAAGAATATTTTGTTTTGTTATTAGTTACTTTGTTATAATAAATTCATTTCGAATTTTTACCTTGAAAAAGTTCACATTGGACGAAACACGTTGGCAACTAATACAGTTTTCCTATTGTCATATATATATATATATATATATATATGAGGTATATTTGAGCAGCTACCTTTCTTTCAAACGTCTTTCATTAAATAAGGCCGACATGGAATGTTTCATTTTTTTTTATTAAGTTTTTTTCAGGAGCTTAACATTTGTCTGTTTTGTAGTAGTTAAGGAATGTAAAAAAAATTGGTTTTTATTGTTCCAAGCGCTTTCGTACACGTCTATAACTATTTTTAGTTGTTTTTGTCTCTGGTGTTATTATTATGCACTTGTTAGGATACTAGAAAAACTTAAAAATGGATTCCTTGTCGACCGTATTTAATGAAAGATTATATATATATATAATTATTTTTCTTTCTTTTTTTTTCTTTAATTTTTTTGGTTTTTTGAATGAGTGAAAAATTTTTTTTGTAGATTGCCGTTACAAATATCTATTCTCGGTATGGGCACCTGAGTGTCTGTATGTGACGATTTTCTGGATGATTTTAAACATTAACTGTTGCATAGATTTGGGTCTGAGAAGCGGCTGCTTTGTATAGCACCAAAATATTTATTACCCATGGATTTGTAGAATAACCCAAAATTTTTTCTGAATTATATTACTGTTAAACTTTAATAAAAAAAATTGAACTGAGTTCTCTATCGGAATTTACCTGACAAAAATATAAAATATTTTACGTTTTATATATAACCTTTCATGAAATACGATCGACAAGAAAATACTTTTTAAGTTTTTAAGCTATACTAGCAGTATAGCCCGGCGTTACTCTGGTGTAATGGAAGCTTTAAAACTAATCCATGGTCCTGGAGCTCAGACTCTTTGGAGGTTGGCACGAAAGTCTAAAAAGCAATAGTTGTTTCCAGTTAAAGCGAAACCGTAGACTGAAAGAAAAATGAATGGATGTAAATCAAATTTTGATTTTATGGTATCGATATCAAATTTTCTGCACTATTGTAAGAACTTCATTGTATCGTTTCTTATGTCATTGGCTATGCGTGTATCAAATTTGATTAAAATCGGACGTACCTCGACACAAAACTTGGCTAAGAACACTCGCAGACACTTATAGTACAACTGTGTAAATTTTCAAGAAAATCGGTTCAGCCATTTCGGAGTCTATCGGTAACGGACATACACACAAAGTTCCATTTATAAATAAGTTTAGATTTAGATATTTATAGCTGCTGGTTACTCTCATTTTTCTCCATCGGCAAGCCAATTCCTGTCACAGACCACTGCTCAGGCACATATCTGATCGTTAGATATCCACAGATCTCACTTCTGGTTTACGCTACATCTATACTGAGCGGATCTTAGTAAACTGATCTTAGCAGACTGAATAAGGCCAGCACGCTCAAACCCTCTGTCACGATGACTTGAGAATTCGTTCTAGCCTAACTTTCTTCGTTAATTCAGTTTCCCTCACATCACCTCAGGCTGAAGAAAGCATTGTATCAGGCACTATCTCGATCAAAGGGATTGTGACGATAAACATTCACACTTACCAGAGCCAAAGCGTCCAAGGTGTTTTGCTTGTCGTGCTGCTGTGTTGTGACGAATGCGTGCGTAAACCCGCGCCAGACAGTTCGTTTCGTCAGATGCGTCCTCTCCCCTCGCAAGTTTGGTCAAAGAAAGGAATATTCTTCGACATGAGTGAGAATGAGACCGACGGCAATAGTTTTTTGTCCATAAAAAGGGTCTGAGACAATGGCTGGTAGTTGTGTTTTTGTTGAGAAGACTGTTTATTTTTGTCTGGAAGCTTCAAACCCACGAGTGAAGCGAGCGGTGGAACCGAAACCAAACAGAAATTTATTCTTTAACTACAGGGATGAACCCAATATCCATCCTGGTTAAAGAAACGTCCAGGAAAAGTATCTGCTGGATATGCCGCAAACACTAACGTTTTTCCTTGCTGTAATCAGCCTGTATAACTTATGATCAGCCGTCAGAAGACGTGGCACCCATCGAGCGGAGATCTTCAGAGAAGGTTAATTGTGCAGAGTATGCTTGACGTTCTCCCAGGATACACAGAGAATATATTAAAAAATAACATGAAAGATGCCTCTGTTAAATAATACTGATTTAGTAAGCGTAGTTTAGATTTGTTGCAACCTACTTAGGTAGAATCAAACTTGATGTGGTTTCCGGCTTTCTCTTTTCCAATCTTCTCACTTTGTTTTTTTTTTCCAATTGGAGTAGATAGATCTATCTATCGCCCGGTTCATACTCCACCCACATCTATCGAACAGGTTAAGAGGCTCATCCCTTGTTCCCTCTTTAGGATGTGGATTCCGGCTTTCTCTTTTCCAATATTTTCACTATTACGTAGCCCCCTGCACATCAGTAGCGTTACCGCCTTGTTCCGGGTGATACGATTTAAAAATAAAAAAAAGGATATGCTAATAACATTACTGATTTGATTTATAGTCCCTCGTCAGTCATCCATCACCGTGTAGTGAACAGGACCATTTTTCCTCAAGAATGTCTGGGCCTGGGTATAATGGCAAACTGCATCCGGCAGCAAGGACTCTAATTGGGAGGTTGTGAGGAGCATGGAACCACCTCTTAATTGCTTTTGTTCCCAGGTCCACCCTCACCCGGAGAGGTAGCACCTGTTAGGCTCCCAGCTATGGGCAAATAGTTAACTCCCAAACTGGAGTGAAAACACCATGAAAGTATCAAAATAGACTTTTATTGAAAAATATACATTTTTTTAAGGAAAAATGTTATTACCAGGAATACATTTTTGAATGTAAAACTGAAAGACATCTTCAGTTTTCTAAAATAAAAATGAAAACAACTTTTCATAAAAATCTGACTAAATGAACCTCACTATAACCGATCATTAAAAATACCTTAAGACCCTACCTCTTTTGCATTAAAAAACCCACAGAGGTTGATATGCCATTAAACTAACTCCTCGGGAATGGCAGCCGCAGAACATCCAGACCTTGATCTCTTTTCTTCTGCATTCAGCCGCTCATTTTGGCACTCTGAGGATGTGCGTTGTGGTACAGTAGATATCGACTCGGAACGACAAACTGGGGGTGCCGTGTTCGAATTCCAGTAGAATTCCTTGCATTCACTTACGCACAAATACCCTTGGGAATGGTATTAATCCGTCTATTACCCCAGTTATGGGTTAAATAATAGAACAGATTGGGTTTTCTAGCCTTGGGTGGCAACCATTCTACCGCAGAAAGTAATGAAAACCTACTGCGGGATAATCTTCTGTCCAGTCAGTCATGTCTCTTTCGAGACATGATCGCCCAAATCTTGTATCACGTATGGCACTTAACTGAGTGATAAAGCTGAAGCTTTATCCCCTAATGTAGCAACTATGTCAGCATGAATATCTAAAACATTTTTCTATGGGTATTTTATAATAGCACGATACTACATTTGGTCCTTTTCAAGACAAGCAACTACTTGTCACATTTGAAGTCTTAACAGTCAAAATCAGTTTACCAGAAAAAAACAAAAAAAAAACAATGCAGTTATTAATAAAAGTGGAAATTAATGTCTGCAAGATTTCACAGCTCTTGTATCACTTTTCAACCTACCATCGTTAAATGGATTTTCGTCCTAAACATTATTCATTTGCTCTATTATACGTTCTATTTCTTTGAAGAAAAAATATGCCATGAAAAATGGCAGACATCTTTTTTTTGAATTCCGATATCAAGAATAAGCGCTGAATTTCGCTGTGTGAAGGTAAAAGTTGAGAAGCTAATTTTACTCGAGTGCATCAATTCTAAATTGGACCGACGAATATTTATCTATGTTATTTATTCATTCCTACGCATTCTTATGTCAATAGTTTATCAACTTAACACCTTTAAACAATAATTTAATCAATTCCGCCGCCATTTTCTGATGACTAAATAAAATTGTCATTGCAGTCAGACAAGTAATTTGCTAAAGAATTCCTGCGCAGTAAGAAATTGGCGCCCAAAGACAGTCGCGAGATTATTCATTCTTTCACAGACAAATTTGATTTTTCCAAACTAGTTTTCAGATGATGCCTTTTAAAACTTTCTCAAATTATTTACATCGACAGAAAAAAATGGCAACAGAGATATTCATTAATATTTTATCCTATGACTTGTAAATTAATTAATTGTATGTTGATACTGAATTTGGCTTCGTTAGTAGATAGCCCACTATAAGTTATAAAAGGGGTTATAAAGCAAGAAAATAAATTTGAGTATAGAAACAACATTTATATATATATATATATATATATATATATATATATATATGTCATCCACATACAGATCTGTTTCGCTGTATCACAGCTCATCAGTACGGTTAAACTCCAATTATACACACACATATATCAATTAAGGTTCTTTTACAAATAATGTCTTTAGGATGGGTCCAGCGGACGTTAAAATGTTCATCGCAATAAATGCCGAAAGAGAGTTTGTGCGTCTGTATGTGGGACCGTTTGTCAGAATTGTTTCTGATATATCAGATCCGTTGATCGGATAAGGAGCTCAGGGGACAGCGAAGAAGAAAGTGAGAGGGAAAGGCGAGGCGAGCATAGTGGATCGCTTGACGAGGTTAAGGGACGTGCTAATTACGCTCACACTTTCTCAACGCTGGCGATGCTTTCTGTGTCGTCCTTTTATTTCGTCTTTGTGGGTCCCGTATTAAATTCTGGGCTTCCCATTGGATGATAAATAAAATTCGCGTAGGCTCGCGAACAGGAATTTGATATTTAATTAATTTTTGGTTTTCTACCGGAACATATGCGTGGAGCCGTGTGCGCACAGACCAGTTTTGGTCATTTGCTTTCTGGTCCTGAAAGTGCAAATATCCGGTCCCTCGCTTTGCTCGGTATCACCACAAAAGAAATAGCCTTATTCTTATATTTTGTGTGAAGATAGATAAGTTAATGTTTTAAATGGTCAATCAATGATTTTTACAGAACGCAAATAGAACAATCTCTGTGCCTTTGACAGAGTGTTGTTTTTTGAATGCACATGCATCAGTGGTCAAAGTAATGATTTCACATTTATTTTATTCAGGTTTACATGCATCTGGCTTAAGTCCCAAAGAGCAATACTCTGCCGGAGAAAGATATTAACTTCGAAATTAGCGTTTCACTAAGTCTAACGTCATTTCTCTTTCATTGCTCCGTTTATGATAAGAATATTACAGAGCAAAAATGAGTTAGTTGAAAAAGTGAAAAGAAAAATATCAGTTCGGTCTAAAGAAAAGGTATTCATTTAAGGCTGTGGATTGAAAGGAATAACTGATTTTTGAAATAAAAAGTGTTTCGACGAGCCGGCTCAGAGTGTCAACACTACAACATCACTGAGAAAGACAGTCAAAACCCGGTAAATGCATGTGTGCAGAAAATTGCGGAATCCTCAAACTTCCTGGGTGGGGTGGAGTTCTGATGTAAATTAAAAAAAATTAGCAGTAAACCAGACATTCTTCTTGGGTTGAAACCGACTGCTATAAGCGTGCGAAGTTGATATGAAACGTAACTTAGTGAGGGGGGGGGTCGAAGTCTACAGTCAAACGGTTGTCTTCCCTGTCCGTTCCGGGAGGCCTGTTTCTTCTTAGTGTCCTTTCGTGGTATACTCAGTTTTATAGATAATTTTTTTTTGTCGTGTCATCTTCGTATAAAAAATAATTTATCTTCCTTTCTTGACTTTCTCTTTCTCTGAACATCTTGCATTGTGCTTTGCAGTTTATTTAACTTACTGATAACCACTGAAAATAAATGTTCCATAATTTGCGACAATTTTCAATTTAACAAAACTTAAGCTGACTCTTACTGCTACACCACCCATAATGTGTAATGTTGACATCAAATATAAACTTAATATATATAAAATTCATTTTTGCCAGAAGTTATTTATTCAATTGGTTACTTAACTAGTAAGGTCGATTGTAACTTGATTAAGAGACCCGTCAAGTTTTTTGGATATATATTTTTCCATGATCTAAATAACAACGCTGCCTGCAAAACCTAGAACGAGAAAACGACAACTCGACAACCCAGAAATACCAAATTTGGTATCGCGCTGTTATAAAGTACCCGTAGAAAAATGGTTTGGTTCCGAAGGACATTCGTGCTGACATGTTTGTGTGGCAGACATGAAATACAACCTGGGACGAGCACAAATGTTTGCGACTTGCCTTGTCCCCGCCAAAAAAGAGCCCGTATTTGCTTAGCATGTAAAGCTACTGCAGTTAAAATGAAGGAGAAAGAATAAGCACTTACTGCCCTACCGTAATCCGCCCTTAGCCAGATATCGTAAAAAAAATAAGGTGGGGGACTTGCATTGCATTTTTATGCACTAAAAAATACAATGCATTATAGGATCGCAGGAAGACGAAAAAGGATTATGGGTACATGTAAAAATATAAAAGCAAGGAATTTTTCCCAGTGGGCAGAGGTGGAACAACGTTCACAGTTGGCGGCTGGAACGTCTGTTAGTGAGATTTTGAGAGAACTCGAGAAGGAACGACTGGATTGGAATACCGGCTGGGAGAGCCGCAATTCACTCGCTGTTTGCCGTTTTAAGTTTATTTTGCCACAGGTTGCTACATCATGGGATAAACCCCAGCTTTATGAACAGTGCCAAAATGGGCGGCTAAATTTAGAAGAAAAAAGAACAAAGTTTGAATGTTCTGCGACTACCATTCCTCAGGAGTTTAAGTTTACTTTAATAGCGTATCAACCACTGTGGGTTATTTAATGCCAAAAAGATGGGGATTTCATGTAAATTTTTTAATGTTCAGTTATAGTGAGAAGTGACAGACAGAAAAGAATAAGACTGAAGTTATCGTGGGTCGGAAAGAAGAGTTATTAGAAACTGGTAACGTGTTAGCTCAAGATACGACACTAAGGTATTTCGAAACGGCCACACATCTTAATCTCGTTGATTTTCAACGCAATATGGCTGAAATCCGCCTAAATCTTTGCGTACTAGATTTAATCTTGCCTGCAGCTACATGATTGGTTTGCCTGTGAAACTCGAACTCGCTTTTGCAGTACTGCACCATTTTTCAGCAATAGGGGAGCCCCCAATATTTCACGCTTGTGGAAGTCTATGTTGCTTAATTGAAACAAACGGATGATAACGTACCGTGTAACGTAACAATTATACTCAGAAATATATGGATGATAACGTACCGTGTAACGTAACAATTATACTCAGAAATATATGGATGATAACGTACCGTGTAACGTAACAATTATACTCAGAAATATATGGATGATAACGTACCGTGTAACGTAACAATTATACTCAGAAATATATGGATGATAACGTACCGTGTAACGTAACAATTATACTCAGAAATATATGGATGATAACGTACCGTGTAACGTAACAATTATACTCAGAAATATATTAAAAAAATTAACATAATAAGTAACAGATTTAATCATCAGCGAAAATAAAGTCAGAATAGAACAACCACAATATCACGACAACTAACCTGGAACTAAGTCGGTCAGTTAAGTGCCATACGTGATACACGCGTGGGCGATCATGTCTCGAAAGAGACATGACTGACTGGGCAGAAGATTATCCCGCAGTAGGTTGCCATTGCTTTCTGCGGTAGACTGGTTGCCGACCAAGGCTATAGAACCCAATCTGTCCTGCTATTTAACCCATAACTGGAAGGAAGAGACGGATTAATACCTTTCCCAAGGGTATTTGCGTGTAAGTGAATACAATGGATTCAACTGGAATTCGAACTCGGCTCCCCGGCTTCTCGTTCCGAGCCGATAGCCACTGGAACTAAGTACATGGATTTAAATGAGTATTATATCAAGCACCAGACAAGATATAGCGGCAATATTCTATACACGGTTGAATCGTAGATTTAGAATTTGGCTAGAACTCACCGTACGAGAAACAAAATTGAATAAAGCGTGTTTTTTTTATTAAGAACATTAATCTCGTTTTGTTCGTAAATTAGCAGAAAATATTTATATTATTTTATATAAAAAAATATTATAGCATAATATATGCTCTTACAATATATCTCGAGATACTTGACAACACACAAGGAAAAGTGTGCAATGTAATCGATCCTGACCTATCATTTTGATTTCAGTCGCTGATATCGTGACATGTCTGCCCTCTGTCTTTTCTACAAATATTTTCATGGCAATTGTTCTAATGAGCTTTTCTCCTTTGTGAAGGTTGGCAACTAGGTCTCACCGTTTTAATGTTTATCTAGCTAGAGTCAGCCTTTTATTTTATCATCTTTGGAATCGCCCCCCACCCCGATTTCTTACTTCCCTGTCGCCTAAATTCTTAAAAATAAATTACATTCAACGACACTCGCCATCTTCTGCCTCTTTGCCATCTATTCTTTTATTCTCCTCACTTGTCTTTATGATATATAAAGATCAAAACACACACAGAATTAGTCAGCCAAAATGATAAAATAAAGGAAATCTTAAAGACAACTAAATAATTAAACGCCAACCCCAAATTTTCCAAAACATCCTAACCTCATCAAAATTCGATTATCACACAACACTGGGGGGGGGGGGGGGCACAAAATGCAACAAAAAGATTAGGGGTAAACAACATAATAATAGAAGGAAAACATTTCAAATTCAAAAATAAAACATCCGAGCTGCAACTCTAAAAATGTAGTTTACGCTCTAAAATGCAATGAATGCATAAAAATATACGTGGGCGCGACACAAGACCAGAATAAAAGAATAACCCCGGACAGAAGTAATATTAAACTAGCCAATAGCAGGAAATTATGTCTCCCAACATTTATTTCAGTTTTGTTTAATGGCATATCAACCTCTGTGGGTTATTCAATGCCAAAAAGATGGTGTTTTAATTTTTTTTTATTGTTTGGTTATAGTGAGAAGGTTGATTTACGGATTTTAATGAGAATTTTTGTTTTTATTCTTTTTTATTTTAGAAAACTGAAAATGTATATATTTCTATAAAAGCCTATTTTTAGGTCTACCTATTTCTATAAAAGCCTATTTTTAGGTCTACCTATTTCTATAAAAGCCTATTTTTAGGTCTACCTATTTCTATAAAAGCCTATTTTTAGGTCTACCTATTTCTATAAAAGCCTATTTTTAGGTCTACCTATTTCTATAAAAGCCTATTTTTAGGTCTACCTATTTCTATAAAAGCCTATTTTTAGGTCTACCTATTTCTATAAAAGCCTATTTTTAGGTCTACCTATTTCTATAAAAGCCTATTTTTAGGTCTACCTATTTCTATAAAAGCCTATTTTTAGGTCTACCTATTTCTATAAAAGCCTATTTTTAGGTCTACCTATTTCTATAAAAGCCTATTTTTAGGTCTACCTATTTCTATAAAAGCCTATTTTTAGGTCTACCTATTTCTATGAAAGCCTATTTTTAGGTCTACCTATTTCTATGAAAGCCTATTTTTAGGTCTACCTATTTCTATGAAAGCCTATTTTTAGGTCTACCTATTTCTATGAAAGCCTATTTTTAGGTCTACCTATTTCTATGAAAGCCTATTTTTAGGTCTACCTATTTCTATGAAAGCCTATTTTTAGGTCTACCTATTTCTATGAAAGCCTATTTTTAGGTCTACCTATTTCTATGAAAGCCTATTTTTAGGTCTACCTATTTCTATGAAAGCCTATTTTTAGGTCTACCTATTTCTATGAAAGCCTATTTTTAGGTCTACCTATTTCTATGAAAGCCTATTTTTAGGTCTACCTATTTCTATGAAAGCCTATTTTTAGGTCTACCTATTTCTATGAAAGCCTATTTTTAGGTCTACCTATTTCTATGAAAGCCTATTTTTAGGTCTACCTATTTCTATAAAAGCCTATTTTTAGGTCTACCTATTTCTATAAAAGCCTATTTTTAGGTCTACCTATTTCTATAAAAGCCTATTTTTAGGTCTACCTATTTCTATAAAAGCCTATTTTTAGGTCTACCTATTTCTATAAAAGCCTATTTTTAGGTCTACCTATTTCTATAAAAGCCTATTTTTAGGTCTACCTATTTCTATAAAAGCCTATTTTTAGGTCTACCTATTTCTATAAAAGCCTATTTTTAGGTCTACCTATTTCTATAAAAGCCTATTTTTAGGTCTACCTATTTCTATAAAAGCCTATTTTTAGGTCTACTATTTCTATAAAGCCTATTTTTAGGTCTACATATTTCTATAAAAGCCTATTTTTAGGTCTACCTATTTCTATAAAAGCCTATTTTTAGGTCTACCTATTTCTATAAAAAGCCTATTTTTAGGTCTACCTATTTCTATAAAAGCCTATTTTTAGGTCTACCTATTTCTATAAAAGCCTATTTTTATACTTTCATAGTGTTTTGACCCCAGTTTCGGTGTTAACTATTTGCCTATAGCTGGGACCCTAACAGGTGCTACCACTTCCGGTCAGGGTGGACCTGTGAACAACAGCAATTAAGAGATGGTTCCATGTTCCTCCCAACCTCCTAATGAGTGGTCTTGCTGCCGGATGCACTTTACTGTCATGCAGAGGAACCCTCCCAACTTTTACATATATGCAGTGGTGGTAAATTCAGAGTAATGCCTAACTACCAAAATGTAAATTATGACACACTCACGATGCAGGAAGAAACATAAAAAAATACAAGCCTTCTCTCAAGAAAATATCATGAAAAACCTAAGACACACGCAGACACACGAAATTCAAACGCGATAAACACACACACACACACTGAATTCAAATAGTATCCCAAAAAACAAAAGAATTATTTGACCCGTAGAGTAGAAATGAATCAAAATCGCTGAAAACAATTTTGAAGTATAAAGACGAAATCAAATTTCGCAAGTCAGTGAAAACAAAATTACAGTCAAGGAAGATAACAAAAGAAACTTAACGTGCGAGTGTCAAAAAGAAAAAAAAAGAAAAACATAAAAACAACACGCACGCACGAATATGAACTTCCTGAACTACTTACCACCTGACTTATTTATTTATACAAGATACCGTTGCTGTCAGAAAAGCAAACTGATCTCGATATGCTAAATCACAAGTTTATTCTCCTGAAGAGAGTCAACTTTAGACTTGAAACACGTGTAGCGACATAAATACCAGTATGGACACTTAATACATCATTCAAATGCAAGTAATAATTATAATCATAGCGACACTAAATCTACACTTTAAAACAACGTTCACGGCTTCTCACACTTTTCTTCTATAACAATTTCTCTCGCTGGAAACGACCCCTATTTTGTTTTCAATATATATATATATATATATATTTAGTATATCGAGGCAGCAAGTAATTTTCTAAACATATGTTGTTAAATATAAGAGACAATGAATGTCTATTATGTTTAATCATAAGCCGTTCTAAACGTCGTATTTTTGCTTCAATTTCAGTTGAAAATAAAGACAAAAATTCTCCAACATTTGGATAATTATTTATTAGTTTTCTTCCCGTAGACTTACATGTCATCTTTCTGATCAGAGTACTATTAAACAACATTTCTCTGAAAAACAAACATATAGGTAATATCAGACAGATTTTGGTCAACAATACGGTGATCCTTACTCATACACACAGTAAGAGGAACCTGCAGATATTGGAGGCCATGTACATCAAATCGAAACAACCAACACTCAATAAAATCAACTTTAAGACAGGAAATAACATATTACATTGCATTTGACTACATGGTTTTGTTGTCATTTCGCGCTATCCCGCAGTGTGACGTCATAAAACCGCATCGCAAATTTAAGAACTGCGTTTATTATTTTTGGTAACTATTGCCGTTGCCAAGCGGAGTTTTATGTCAACACAAAATAAAATCGTCGGTGATGGTGGATTTTATAATATTTCAGTTTGAACGAACTCTCTGACGATGGCTCATGTGAGCCGAAAGCTTAGAAGAAAACTAATAAATAATTATCAAAATGTTGGAGAATTTTTTCTTTATTTTCAACTAAAATTAAAGCAAAAATACGACGTTTAGAACGGCTCATGATTAAACATAATAGACATTCATTGTCTCTTATATTTAACAACATATGTTTAGGATATATATATATATATATATATATATATATATATAAAGGAAGTCATGAGTTATCTCCCTCTAACACTTAAGAACACATGGCCCAGTGAATATAGACGTTGGTTAGTTCCTGACTTGACACTTAGAGTTGTGTTCAATACCAGGCTACAACAGTGGGAAATAAGTAACTTGCAGGGTCAGAGCGAGATAACTCATGGCTACCAAAAGAGGCTCTACGCAAGGAATGATGATAATATATCCCACTGATTGTACTAAAGGGTTCGGTTTGAAATTGCTAGCACCTGAAGAAGGTTGGACTGTATAACTGCCGAAACGTCGTACAAATGGCAACAAAGATGAAGACGATAGCCCGAATGATGTCAATATTTTCAGGACAACTGCTTTGGCGAGCTTTTCTCCTCTGGTGCAAACTGTTACATAAATATAAGCGTGCTGCTAGACTGACACCTAGATCTTATGATTAAATGCAACCACAACCTCAACTCAGTTTTTTTTCTCGCACTTTCTGATTGTCGAACCCACTTCCGTTTTCTTGTTACCCGGATTATTACAAACTTTAAAAATTTAAATGCAGCATCAATCACCAGCTTCAATTATCTTGAATCCCATCATTTTTTATAACCCGGATATAAGAGCTATTTTCTTTGGTTCCAAATTATATCCTGTGGTAATGTATATAAAATAGACCAAACTCGGATATAAGAGAACTTTTATCTGGTACCGACAATTCTCTTATATCAGGGTTACACTGTATTTCCTCAATCCTCCGTAAATTCTATGTGGCGTGTCCCTTCAAGACATAGGTGATCATACCCATCCTCATCTGCCTATTTATTGTAGCTCTTAATACTTTCTCTTGTTCTTCTTCTTCTATGTGCCTTGTCCCTTCAGGACGTAGGCGATCATGGATCTCCACGTCTCCCTATCCCTTGTGGCTCTTAGTATGTTTGCTCCTGTTGCTCCTGGCAACCCCCGTTCCGTCATCCACCCGATCAGGCCCTGCAAATATGTTATCCGCTGCCTTCCTCTGTCTCTCCTTCCTTCTATCTGACCAGTCAGTATCAGGTTCTCCAGGCTTTCCTTCCTCATTGCATGTCCCAGGAACTTCACTTGTCTCTTCCTGATGCTCAGCATCAATTTCCTTTTTGTTGCCATTCTTTCTAACACTTCGTCGTTGCTTGTATGCTCAGTCCACGATATCCGTAGCATCCTTCTGTAGAACCACATTTCGGCCGCTTCCAGTTTTGTCCTCATTTTCGATGATATTGTCCAGCATTCACAGCCGTACTGAAGAACTGACATCACGTAGCAGTCTAGCACTCTTTTCTTCGTTTCTATTGAGATCTTCCTGTGTGTTAGTATTTTGCTCATCTTCTGGAACGCGTCCTTTGCCATGCCAATTCGCCTTCGGATCTCCGTGTCGCACTTTCCATCTCCTGTTAGAACACTTCCTAGGTACTTAAATTCTTGGACTTGTTTGATTCTGTTATCCCCCACCTGTATTTGGCATTTTGGGTTGTATCTTTTGCTGATGACTATGCACTCAGTTTTCTTAAAGTTTATTTGTAGTCCCATCTTGTCACTCTCCACTGCTACTTTCTGTATGAGATCTTGCAGTTTCCTTTCCGTGTCCGCAATCAGTACTGTATCGTCCGCGTATCTTATGTTGTTCAGGTTGTGGCCTCCAATAATAAATCCTGGTGTGTCATCTAGGGTCCTCAAAATATTCTCGCTGTATAGGTTGAACAAATCCGGTGAAAAGACACAGCCTTGTCTTACGCCTTTTTCTATCTTTGTGTATCTACTGAGGTCGTTACCTGTCCGTATGCAGGCCGTTTGCTGCCAGTAGAGATTCTTGATTATTCTTATATCTTTGCCGAAAATGTCGAGGTTACCTAGCATTTCCATCAATTCTTTGTGTCGTATTTTGTCGAATGCTTTCGCGTAATCAATGAAGCATAGGTACAAGTCTTTCTTCATTTGTAATGCCCTTTCAGAGAGCATCCTAATCATGAATATGGCGTTCCTTGTTCCAGTGTCTTTGACGAACCCGCACTGTTCCTGTCCTATCTCTGGCCTGATTCTGCTTCTCGCTCTATTCATCAGGATTCTGACAATCAGTTTTGTAATGTGACTCATTAAGCTGATAGTTCTGTGTAGTTCACACTCGTTTGCACCTGGTTTCTTCGGCAGTGCTATAAATATCGACTTGCATAGGTCGTCTGGTATTATTCCGCTGCTATAAATTTCGTTTATTATGTCGGTAATCTTTTCTATGCCATACTCTTCTAAGGCTGTCAGCAGCTCTATCACTATGCCATCTGGACCAGGTGCTTTATTTCTGTTCATTTTGGCCATTGCCGCTTCCACTTCGGATTTTAGTATTTCCGGTCCTTCCATCTCCTTGTGTATTCTCGGTTGTTCTCTCTTGTCGCCAACGAGATCCTTTATGTATTCTTCCCATCGCTGGAGTATTTCCTCTTTCTCTACTATGATTGTCCCTTCCTTGGATTTTATGCATCCTGTTGAGGAACAGGTTTTTTGTCCTGTCAGTTCTCTTATCTCTTTATGCATTTCTGCTTTGTTGTTCCTGCTCAGTCTCTCTACTTCTGCACATTTGTTGTTGAGCCATTCCTCTTTGGCTTGTCTGCATTTGTTCCTTATCTCCCTGTGAAGTTTTTTGTACTCTGTTCCGTGTCTTGGCGTTATTTTTTGTCTCCTTTGCATCATGTGGAGGATCTCTTCGGTCATCCACTCATTTTTTCTTCTTCGTCTGATTTCCTTTGGGGCTATGTTGTTCGCTGAGGTCACCATTGCTTCTTTTAGTGACTCCCATTTTGAGTATCCTTTTCCAATTTGTTCTTCATATTTCTTTTTTACGCTGTTATTATATTCTTTCTGCAGGGTGAGATCATCCTCTAGTGTGTCGTATTGCAGTCTTGGTGTTATGCTGGGTTTCTTCAGTCTTCGGAGTTTCACTTTTAGTTTGCAGATGACTGGGACGTGGTCACTTCCGCAGTCAGCCCCTGGGTACGTTTTGCATTGGACTACTGCGTTCCTGAATCTCTTGTTTATAGTTATGTAATCTATTTGGTTCTTCGTGTCCCCTCCTGGGCTTCTCCATGTCCATAAACGTCGTGGGTGTTCTTGGAACCAGGTGTTAGTAATGACCTGGTCATTGGCTGAGCACCATTGGATCCATTTTTCTCCTCTTTCGTTGCGCTCTCCTAGTCCGAAGTTACCGTTCGTGTCTCCTTCTCTATCTTTACCTACCTTTGCATTTAAGTCCCCCATTACTATCCTGACTTCTTGGCTTTTGCACTGAGCCTTAGCACTGTCCAGTATTGAATAGAATGATTCTATTTCGTCCTCTGAGCTTTGAGTTGTCGGTGCATAAACTACTATAATAGCTATATTGAGGGGCCTTCCCCGCAGTTTAACCAAGAGGACTCTCTCTGACAGTTGCCAGTATCCAAGTACACATCTCTTCACTTGTTTGTCTAGTATTAAAGCGACCCCTTTTTCGTGTTTTTTTCCTCCTGCATATATTATCCTGTGGGTGTCGCTACTGAAATCTCCGTTATTAGGCCATCTTGTTTCACATATTCCTAGGATGCTGATATTCAGTCTGTTCATCTCCTGTTTGACATTCTCTAGTTGTCCACAGTTCAGTGTCCTGACGTTCCATGTTCCTATAGTGAGTTTGTCTTCTCTTGTTACCTCTCCCAAAACCTGCTCTGCCATCCATTTGTCCACGTATATCAAGTATGTCATGCGATGCTTTCCCCTCTCTTTCCTCTATCATGTGAGTATTATATTCTCAAAACCATCTTTCCTCATTAGATGTCCCAGAAACTTCATCTGTCTTATCCTGATGTTAAAGTATTAATTTCTTTTTCGTGTCCATCCTTTCCAAGACCTCGTCGTTACTAGTTTGTTCAGTCTGTGGTATCCTCAGCATCCTTCTGTAGAACCACATTTCGGTTGCTCAATTATATCCTTCATCTTTGATGAGATATTCGCTGCCATATTGAAAAACAGACATCACATAGCAATTCAGTATTCTTTCCTTTGTTTCCATCGAAATTTTCCTGTCTCTCAATTCTCTCTTTTGGAATGCATCCTTGGCCATGCCAATCCACCTTTGGATTTGTTAGAAAACTTCCCAGGTATTTAAATCTATGTACCTGCTTGATTTTAATATCCTCGATTTCTACTGAACACACTTCTATATGGCAGTGAGACAAAGACCACGTACGCCAGGCAAGAAAGGCGTCTGAACACATTCCACGTGAGAAGTGTCTGACGTATATTCGGAATTTCATGGCAAGAAAAGGTGCCCGACACTGAGGTCCTGTCTCGAGCCGGTCTGCATACCATGTTCACACTCCTTAAACAGCGCAGACTCCGCTGGCTACGCCATATCCACTACATGCCCGACGGTCGAATTCCAAAAGACCTCCTGTATGGAGAATTGGCCTCTGGAAGAAGACCCACTTGCCGGCCACAACTACGGTATCATGGCGTCATAAAACGCGGTATAAAAGCTGTGGACATCAACACGGAGTCATGAAGAGCGTAGCAGTCAACCGGTTCAAATGGAGAGGAATCCTGGCCCAACGACTTAAATTAAGGGAGGAGCAACTAACACAAGTCGACATGGAGAGGCGGGTTCGCAGGAAGCAAAATGACAGCTTCGACAGACCAGAAATAAAACATAAAGGCAGCCTCTGCAACAAAGACTATCACACTCGCTTCGGTTTCTATAGTCACAGGCGCCGATGCTTCAAGCCAAGCAGACAACTAGGATGCTACCCATGGTCAACCCTGACCGACGGAGGCCAACTACATTTTGAAAACCTTTTTACTGATTACCATGCATTCAATTTTCTTATATTTTATGTTTAGCATTTTCGTTTGTCAAGTAGAAAGTGTCAAATCAAAAGAGGGGGCATCATGCAGGAAGAAGTGCCGACGTCGACACATGTGGTTGAACGCTGGTCGCCAGATCTAAACTTATCTATAAATGGAACATATTGTGTGTGTGTGTGTGTCCGTTACCTATCGACTCCGAAACGGCTAAACTGATTTTCTTGAAAATTTACAGTTGTACAATAAGCGTTTGCGAGTGTTATAAGCTAGGTTTTGAGTCGAGGTACCACTCCCCGATAAATATCGAAAATCGATAATCGAAAAAATCGGGTTATAGAAAGATTTGTCCGATTTTAATCAAATTTAATATACTCATAGAAAAAGACATAAGAAGCGATATTCAGAAGTTTCATGGTTTCAGTTCTTACAATAGTTCAGAAAATCGATAATATATATATATATATATATTTGTGTGTGTGTATATATATATATATATATATACACACATATATACACACAAGGCATGATGTTTGTGCGTATGTCTGTTTATCTGCCTGTATGTCTATTTTTTTCAGCCCTTTTATTTTAGTTTTTGCTTCGGGTTTGGCTCTAAGTAGGTATAATTGTAGTTCTTAGCCTACCATTATACCATTTACTAAGAGGACTTATTTAGCCTTCAAAATTCAGTTTACGGCGAAAAAAAATTATATCGATAGCAGGAAATCAAAATTTGACTTACATCCGTTCAATTTTCTTTCAGTCTACGGTTTCGCTTTAACTGGAAACAACTATTGCTTTTTAGTCTTTCGTGCCAACATCCAAAGCGTCTGAGCTCCAGGACCATGGATTAGTTTTAAAGCTTTCATTACACCCGAGCAACGCCGGACTATACTGCTAGTAAGAAATAAAACTAGAAAAATGGAATATTAACCAGTTATTAACCTGAGCGTACGCACTCATGTCCCCCACGTTGAAAACCGACCTTGTGTCACATCTCTCTCGAGTGAGGGAGAAGGGTAAATATTTCAACAGAGTGAATCTTATTTTCGTTTTGTTGCATTTGGATGGAGTGGAAACTAGTGTCTCGTTTGGGCAAAATTAGACAAGAATTTTTGTCCGAGCTTAAGGGCTGTGTTCCAAATCTAATGACCTTGTGGCGCATTTGCCTCGGTCATCCGCCCAAGTGGAAATGTGATTGATATCTTAAACGAGTGGATCAACCGGATTACGAGTAGCAGAGTTTACAGTGTGATATTAGTATTTAGATCTGGAGTAGATTACTCAGGAGTACACCCAAGAGAGGATACTACGTATTATCAGAAGGAACCTCTCAATACAGTACTATTCGCGAGATACGCAAATAACTCTCTTGCAAATAGCAGCATATCGGCATGTCACCCCGGAGTAATGACTATTGCTACAAATTCACGATTAACTTAAATAATATACAGAATGTTCATAACGTCTCTGTGCACTTTGTAATATTTTTTACAGATTATTTCTATCACAAATAAAGTTATAAATTGTTTGATATTTAATGTCCCTAATTTTTAGTATAGTTATTGAATATTTGCAACAAATTTCAGATAAGTAAACAGATGGTCGGCAGCAGTGGACCATTTTATTGTCCCTACTCATACGTTCGCCAGATTTGGCTCCATTAAATTTTTGTCCATGTAAAACATTTGTTATGCAACCAAATCTACTTCATTAGAAGATTCGAAAGCTAAAATAACTCATGTGATTTCAGGCATTACTATAAATCATATTACCCTGTGTATTGCTATTGATGGAGAACATGAGGAAAGTTTAATAAAAATTCAATAAAACTTTAAAAAATATAGATATACTTCTTTCTAATACTTTTTAGAAATTATTTCTATCGCAAATACAAATAAAGTTATAAACTTTTAAAAGTGCACACAAACTTTATGAACGCCCTCTATCAAGATCCCACACAATACAACCATAACACATCAGTAACCTTTTAGGTCACAATGACCAACGAGCTTTTTTAGCTACTTTCTAAAAAAGATCTTGTAGTTTCCATTCAGTCTTTTCTCTCATTTTCACTCTCTGTAACCACTGAGTTCTAGTGGCATTTCCGCTTTGCTTGGGACGAAATGATTAAAAATGCGGCTATGGGGAAATAAATAAATCCATCCTTCTTTATCTATACATTGAGGAGCCAGCCAGACTAGTTTTTTTCTTTTGATATCGTTTAAGCAACTTCCTAATTCTAACTTTAGTGAGCTTTTCTGCACATCTTTCTCAGCCAAGGTCTGTTTGTAATTTTCTTTGTAGTCTTAGAGATAATTTTTAATTAAACGAATTCTGTGAAGAAGCGCAATAAATAGTAATCCAAAACTGCAATATCTTATGAAGAGTAAAATTTTCCATGCAAGTTATAATAATTCACAGAAACGCCAAAGTTATATCTTGCTGGAAAAGATTACGCCATTTTGTTTAACGGATGCCAGACTCTTTTCATTGATTACCGACTTCATTTTGTGTAATTTGGAGCCATATTTGTTCGAAACAATCCCTTGATTTCACGGAGGAGCAACAAAGTACGAGACAGTTTTCCTATCAAACCATAAAGATAAGGTTACCGTCTTTGCTTGAACTACAGACTTTCAATATATATATATATATATATATATATATATTCATAAATATGGGTGTGAGTTTGTAACCCTGGGTTTCATGCTTTTGCGATCGTCAGACAAACTGATTAACTTTTCAAAACTAGGCTACATGTAGGGCTGCGTGTATGTGTGTGTGTGTGTGTGTGTATATATATATATATATATTGTGGAAGTGGGATGAACATTAGGATTGGGTATTTGGTGCGATTTATTTTGTATTTCTGTTTGTTGCTTGTCTATTTTATGAGGAGTAATATATATATATATATATATATATAAATTAGAGAAAATTTTAACCATTGAGCTCTCTACCTGCATCACTTTTTAATGTTAAAATTTTTTAATATTGATTAGGATCAGGTTTTTGGAATTTACCTTCCTACTCTTCCACTTCGGATTAAAGAAAAACATATATATATATATATATATATATATATATATATATATATATATAACACACTAGTTAATTCCCGCTAATGTGTCTCGCCATGAAATATTGTCGCCACTCATTGTTCATTTAAGTTATTTTTCTTAATCTCTTATTGTGCCTAATAAAATCTACAGAATGTGGTATTTGTTTCTCGCAGTGTAGTTTGTAGAGGAATTAATGACCGCTTGGATCCGTTCTCCAAGCTGCTCCACGTAGAACACGGAACACTGCTTCACACGGGACTCCGTTCCCTGCGCACCGTAAACAAAACACCGGCTCCCGAACACCGGTGTAGCCTTCACGAATCGATTACATCAAACTGACTACGAAACAGAAGTTGGCTCTTTTTATGAGTTTTTGGTCTCGAGGAAGAAACCGAAATTTCTCGCACGTGGGAGCCTCGCTTTCGCTAATGACGCATGCGTCGTGTCATTCTAAAAACAGCCTTGCATCATCTCACCTCGCGATTCCATGAGGTTTACAAACGCCTGTGCAGACAAACCGCCCTCTATTGCTTCGGCTAGGTAAGACTCCGTCACACAGAGCGAATCATTTATCCCCAACTGAACATTTATAACAGTAATACTTTAATTATTCAATATTATACTTAATCATTGTTGATCATCTGTTATTGTGACGAATTAAGACCTATGTTAATAATGAATCCTTTGCCTATTACATAAATTTATTACACTAAATTAATAATTGTTCTGTTTTATTATTAGTTACAAATGTATTCCTGACTTAAAGAAAATGACGCAAAAGATTTGGAAGTATTATTAGCTGTTTCCTCACTGGTTATCGCCCTTGAATGTGAAAAGAGGGAATATATATATATATATATATATATATATATAGGCAGCAATTTTTCTTTTAAGCAACATTTCGTTAAAAACTGTCACGGAAGATTTTACTAGTTGTTTATTTAATTTTTATAGTATTCTTGCATGTCTCTTTTGTTCTCGGAGACAAGGAGTGTAAAAGTATTAATTGTTGAAGCGCATTTAGCAACTTCACTGGTCATTTTCTTTTTTTAAATCATATCACCCCGAGCAAGGCGATAACGCCACTGATGCGCAGGGGGCTACTTAAGAGAAAAAAGATTGGAAAAGAGAAAGCCGGAAACCACATCCTAAACAGGGAACAAGGGATGAGCCTCTTCACCTGTTCAATAGACGTGGGTGGAGGTGTTATTTTTCCGATGTTGTAATTTTATTCTCATGTTTTGTCTATAACGGATGTTATAGTGGAACATCCTGCCATCCCCGAGAATGGAATGCTCTATAAAGGACGGTGACAAGCGGTACGAGGGAGAGTAAAAACGTCTAAGGTGAAGGCATTCTCTATTTGATAGTTTATTCCACCCCTACTCGTTGATTGCTTATCTGTACCTTATTTTTAATTGTACAGCAGTACAATAAATCCGTTATATCGTATTCCTGTGTCGAGTACCATTCTTCCACTAATCTTTACACTGATATTCCTTTCCGGGATATATCACGTAATTTGTGTTATTAAAAAGGAACGTTCTTTAAATGCTATCACTTCCCGCGTGCGACAAAACTTCGCGTGAGCGCTTGTCTGTTTTTTAATACTTTTAAAACTCCCTTTTCACTTATAAATAATGTAAGGTTGAAGCCAGACGTCGGGGTCACCACTGTAGATATAGGGAGCGGGTTACTATTTCTTGGATTCGGTCTTGTGTTAGACATAACCGAACTACCCAACGCTTACAAGTTTTATCCAGAATTATCATCAGAATGGTTGGTAGCAGGTTGGAATGTGTGGAATAGTAGAAAATATACATTTTTCATGTTAAAATAGAAATTTATTAAAAGGAAAGAACACGAATTCGTAGAAATTAATGTTCATTTAGAAAGTTAATGGTATCAAGAATTGTAGAAAATGTTCGTAATAGTAATTGTTGAAAGAGTATATGCGTACGTAAGTATGTATGGGTTTGTTTTGTAAGAATGTCTTTGGATAGGGAAGAAGTAAAAGGAATCAGCACATGAGAAGGAAAGAAAAAGAGAACAAGGTGCGACCTGACCTTATCTCTGGGTCGATTTGAAGTTGAAGTTACATTTTAGTTTTTCATCTCGCAGCTCCCATCTGACTGAATGATTGACGCTGACCGGGGCCTTTTGATAGTATTCAGATTTTTCGCACTTGATCGCGAAGTCACTTTTGATCTTGCAAGTTCCTCCCATTGGTCAGCAAATCAGGTTAACACATACTTGCGAAATCTGGTTTCGATTTTTCTTTAAGCACATGGTCAATCTTTTTTCTATTCGAGAAAAACAGGATTTCACACGTCATTGTGAATTTTTTAAAATGAAGAAGGTAGATTTTAATTTTAATTTTCTATTCACTACAAGGCTGATGGTAGGAGAAAAATTTTGATATTGTAATTTAAATAGTATTTTCAGCCTAAATTTTTATTAAGTGTTCTTGTAAATTATGGGTTAATAGTAGTAGTATAACCCCTGTAGGCAACTGATATATGACAAGAAAAATTCTATATATATATATATATATATAAAGGCATGTTTCATTAAATAATATAGACAAATTTTGTTTATTTCATGTAAATTTTTTCATGTCTGATAAGCTTAATAGCATTATCGTTAAATGAAGAAATTTACAATATTGATACATATTTTTTTATAATCCAATTTAAGCTTTCGGGTTACATAAACTATTTTCAAAGATGTCAAATTACATTATATTATAACAATTCACGGATAATAATGACAGTGTTTTTGTTGACATGGAAGATTTCTAAGCAAATTTTGTCGTTTCTAGGCAATCTTTCATGTCAACAATAACATTGAATTTTGGGGTCCTCTTTTTACTGATGACCAAGCATTCAGTTTTTAAGGCATTCGTAAAAAAAAAAAAAAAAAAAAAAAAACTATAATAGATTCCAAGAATTGAAAAAAAATATTATGCAGAAGTAAATAAATATAAAAGGATGTCTGGAATATTTTTTAAGCAAAAAAAAGTGTCCTTTTTTTAGGTGGAGGACATTTTGCTTAGAGTGTTCTCACTTCAAAGAAACTAAATAAAGTACAGTCCTGTTGTCGATATAAAACGTAATCCAGCTTTTTTGTTAAGAAAAATAAACAAAACAAGATGAAGTTCTTTGATCATTTCTGTTTGAGGAAAGAAAAACAGGAATTCAGTTTCGTTTCGTGCAATGTGAATATGAAAAGAACTAAAAACGAATAAAAAAACAAGAAACAATCTTTTATAAGATTGGATTGAATCCTGTTAACGAAAAGAAACTGAATCTTCATACAGCGACATTCATAAAAATGAAATACTATATAAAAAAAAAAAAATGGTTCGAATCTATTTCATTCCAAATTCGACCAAATTTAGCAGTGTTTCTTGTAAACGTTTTCTGCACCTAGCAAGAAACCAGTAAATTTAACACTGATTTCCTATATAGAAAAACCTCGTTCGGGGATTTTAATGAAATATGTTTAACGAATACCTACGTTTTGGCATGTTGAAGTCAGTTTTACATTTTATTTTCCCATCTGTATTTCTTGAAAAACAATTCAAAACTGAAGTTAATCTACATTTCAAAATGTACACATTTCGTAATTTTTTCTGTGTCTCTTATCGTAACCTCATCGTAGTATCGGGTCTTTCTTTGCGCGTCTCATCGTAGTATCGGGTCTTTCTTTGCGCGTCTCATCGTAGTATCGGGTCTTTCTTTGCGCGTCTCATCGTAGTATCGGGTCTTTCTTTGCGCGTCTCATCGTAGTATCGGGTCTTTCTTTGCGCGTCTCATCGTAGTATCGGGTCTTTCTTTGCGCGTCTCATCGTAGTATCGGGTCTTTCTTTGCGCGTCTCATCGTAGTATCGGGTCTTTCTTTGCGCGTCTCATCGTAGTATCGGGTCTTTCTTTGCGCGTCTCATCGTAGTATCGGGTCTTTCTTTGCGCGTCTCATCGTAGTATCGGGTCTTTCTTTGCGCGTCTCATCGTAGTATCGGGTCTTTCTTTGCGCGTCTCATCGTAGTATCGGGTCTTTCTTTGCGCGTCTCATCGTAGTATCGGGTCTTTCTTTGCGCGTCTCATCGTAGTATCGGGTCTTTCTTTGCGCGTCTCATCGTAATTTTTTCTATGTGTCTCTTCAAGTCGTAAACGATCATTGCCTTCCTCACCTCCTTATCAATGTAGTTCTTAAAAACCTTTTTTACTCCTTCAAAACCCTACTCAATCCCATTAAGTATGCCATGCGCTGCTTTTCCCTGTCTCTCTTTCCCTCTATTTGTCCAGTGAGTATCAGATCCGCTAAGTCCTCCTCCTTCTTTACATGAGCTACAAACTTCAGCTGTCTTTTCTTGATAAGTATAAATTATTTATTTACTTTCTCTCCAAAAACTCGTCGTTGCTACCATGTTTGGTCCATGGTTCCTCAGCGTCTTTCTGTGCAAACACATTTCAGTTGCTCTAAGTTTTATTTTATCTTTGAGATTGCCCAGCATTCGCTGCCATATTGAAAAGAAATCACATAACAATCCGATACTCTTTTCATTGTCTGCAATGAATTTTTCTTGTCTTTCAATATTCTACTCAGCATTTAGAATGCATCTTTTGCCATGTCAATAAGCCTTCAGATCTAAGAGAGGCACTTCCCATCATCTGTTAAAAAACTTCCCAAAGTTCTGTACTGGCTTAATTTCAGTATCATTGAGGTGTAATTGGCATTTTGGACTCATACTTTACTGATGACCATGTTTTGAATTTATCTTCTTGAAAAGACAAATGCTTCAAGAACTAAGACATGCCATTAGACAAAATGTGAAAATATAGTCTTTGCTTTTTATGTAAAACATACACAACGTGAGTCAGACACTCCCAGATTTTGGGAAGTAATTCAGTTAATATTTGTGTTAAAGTGCTCAGATTAATTACATTCGTAACTTGCACGAGTTCTAAACTTCACATCTAATACTCGCCATGCGAGGCACATTGTAAAAAAAATCACATTTTTTTTACAAGCAAATCAAACATATTTTTAATTGTGAAAAAATATTTTGTAAAATAAGGTATGTTAAGAGAGGGGAAATAGATTGTTCTAAGGAAAAAAATGTCGTCAAGGGAACATCTTCATATACATGAGAAAGTTGATAAACTTACGGATCTAGACAAGTTGAAGAGAGGCATGGACATGACAAACTGTTCTGTTGCTAACGGGGAAAATATCTGCACAATTTGAACAACATAAGTTACGCAAATGATACAGTGCTGATAGCAGACACGGAAAGGAAGCTACAAGACCCTCCTACAGAAGGTAGCTGAAGAGAGTGACAAAAAAGGACTACAAATAAAGTGCAAGAAAACGGAATGAATGGTCATCAACAAAAAGAGCAGCCCAAAATGCCAGATACAGGTGAGTGATACTAAAATCAAGCAGGTAAAAAAATTAAATATCTGGCAAGTATTCTAACAGAAGACTGAAAGGGCGACACAAAGATCCGAAAGCAAATTGGCATGGCAAATGATGCGTTCCAGAAGTTGAGTAAAGTATTGAGAGACAGAAAATTTTCACTAGAAACAAAGAAAAGAGTACTGGATTGTTATGTGATGTCAGTCCTTCAATATAGTAGTGAATGCTGGACAAAATCATCAAAGATGAAGGAAATACGTAAAACAGTTGAAAAGCAGTTCTACAGAAGAATGCTGTGGATATCATGGATTCAGCATGTGAGCAATTATGAGGTTTGGAAAGGATGGAAGCGAAAATGAAATTACTGGTGAGCATCAGGAAACGGCAGCTAATGTTCCTGGGACATGGAATGAGGAAAGAGGGCTTGGAGAACCTAATACTAACACGCCAAAAAGAGGGAAAAAGCAGCGAATGACATATTTGAAGGGCCTGAGCAGGTAGATGACAAAATGGGGGTTGCGTAGTGTAACCAGAGGAAGCGAGCTAAGAGCAACCAGGAATAGGGAGACGTGGAACCCCATGATCGCCTACGTCCTGAAAAGACAAGGAACATAGAAGAGGAACCGATTTTGACAGACCTGTCTTAACGTGACTAACAAACTCATTTACATTTTTATACTCGAGCGTTTGCTACACCATCAACAAGAGAAGAAATATTTCTGGCCAGATTCTAAATTTAATACTTAGTAAATTTCACACATTCTTTGGTTTAAATAACTCGTACTAATCTAGGATACCGAAAGTATATAGCCCATTAGTGCGTTTTTTAATCGTTTCAACCCAAGCAAGTCAGGACCGCCACCAGTGTGCAAGGGGTTGCAGTGAGAGAAAAGACTGGGTGCGGGGGTCATTGAGGAAAATATAAAAGATTAACGGGATTCAAGAATATAGAATATGGCAATTGACTTTGCCTTTAAACTTCTGGACATTGTAGTTATAAAGAAAGCGAGTAAACGAAAATAAGTTCCACAAGTGTAAAGTTTGAAACTGTCCGATTAGAAGTGACGGTCACAGTTCAACTGTAAACGATTAGAATCTAGATTCTAAACTAGTAGCACGCCTAAATTCACGCAGACGGGGGCACCATGAAGAGTAACTCGTCAGAGCAGGCGACATGAAAATATTTGCAGAAATTATCGAGGAGAGAGGCATCACGTACATGAGAAAATGAAATCGAAATGCCAAGTCAGGATCGGTCATTTTTATGGTGCCCTATCTACGTTGGAATGAACTCTTGTTCTCTCATAAATACTATCCTGCGACACTTCCTGAGAGGCAGTCGAGACAGTGTAACTTGACAGTTCGGATGGACACTTCTATCCGCTGCCTAATAACACTTATTTTGTATATATGTTCTGTTATTCCACTACACTGGTTCAATTTACCTTTTTCTTTTCGTGTCTTTCTTCCTGGCCCTAACCGGCCACAACAATTTTGGTATTAGCCACGGACATCAAGAAGTGCCTTCTTGTGTAGAATTCAGTTTCAGGCGAATAATTGTCATTTAGTCCATGAAGGCTGGTGTTGACCAAATAAACCCTGTAGATATGATATAAACTATTACTTTATATATATAGTGTGTGTGTGTGTGTTATAGTGCCCTATCTACATTGGAATGAACTCTTCCTCCTCCATAAATACCAGCCTGCCTGACTTCCTGAGAGGCAGTCGAGACAGTTTAACTTGACAGTTCGGACGCACACTTCTATCTGCTGACTAATAACACACACACACACATATATATATATATATATATATATATATATATGATATTCCAATACACTGGTGGTTAAACCTACCTTTTTTTCGTGTCTTTCTTTCTGGCCCTAGCCGGCCACACAATTACATTGCAGACTTTTCTTTGGGTTTTATCGAGAGCCTCGTGATGTATATCAGGAGCACCCGACCAGATATGGCAACAGTATACACTGCAAGGACGAATGGTTGATTCATAAATGTGCAAAATAGATTTTGACGAGAAAAACATTGTGGCTCGACACAGTGACCCTAACTTCCTATCAGTACATGCGTTTACAGATTTGATATAATCGCTTCCCTTCAGATCGATTGAAAATGGCCAAGTTGACGCAGTGTGTTGCTCTCCAGGAAACTTATCAGCCATGTTGACGGCAGACAGTAGATTTGATTTGGAGACATTCAAATTTACAAGGTAATACACATAAAGCATTAATTGAAGATCAGTTTCAAGACTAACAACCGGATCTACTTTCTTACCCTTGGTAGATTTTCTATTGAGACGGTAGTAAATGCAAAGTTTCATCTGCATAGATGCCTATTTGGGAAATGTCTACATCAGAAAGATCATTGATGGCGATCAAAAACAGTGTTGGACTTAGGATAGAGTCTTGAAAGTCTATCTCGTTTGTGTGAAATGACCTGGATGTTAGCCCGTTCTAGACATCCTTCAGCGACTTTTATATTTTAATAGAGATCGCGTCAATAGCTACAGAAATGAACTGAATTATTAAAAACGAGTGAACCCTTGTCGTCAAAACTGACTTCAGTTTGAGTTTTGCTTAACGGCATATCAACCTCTGTGGGTTGTTTAGTGCCAAAAAGGTAGGGGTTTAAGGTATTTTTTATGTTAGGTTATAGTGAGAAGGTTGATTTAATCAGATTTTAATGATATTGTTTTTTTTAATTCTTTTATTTTAGAAAACTGAAAATGTCTTCTAGTTTTGTATTCAAAAATGTTTTGCTGAGAATTTTTTCTTCAAGATTGTGCTATGGTAATAATTTTTTCTTCAAAAATGTATATTTTTCTATAAAAGTCTATTTTAAGTATATATTTCTCTTAAAGTGTATTTTTATACTTTCATAGTGTTTTGACACCAGTTTGGTGGTTAACTATTTGACCATAGCTGGGACCCTAACAGGTGCTACCACTCTGGGTCAGGGTAGACCTGAGAACAACAACAATTAAGAAGTGGTTCCATGCTCCTCACAACCTCCCAAATCAGAAACCTTGCTGCCGGATGCAGTTTACCGTCATGCACAGGATCGTTAAAACTGACGGCAAAATATTTGAGAGGAATATATAACTTTATTATGATAAAGAGAATATATATTCTTCGCTTGCTACTCTGCGACATAATTATAGAATATATATATATATATATATATATATATAATTATATATATATATATATATATAACTTAAACCAGTGCTAAAGAGCAAATACGCAACAAGAAGTTGAATACCTGGTAGTAAATAAAATGTACTGATCGACGCTGCGTCGCTATTTTATATATATATATATATATATATATTATGTACCTCCAATATTTCGGCATAAATTTTCCATACCTAAGTTTAAAATGAAATTTTTTTAAATGAAAAAACATTCTTGAAGATTTCATTTTAGATTTAATTAAAAGTCTCATGATTAAATTTATTATTTCTATTATGTAACAAATTCTGGTGTATTTTTGATAGAAATTATATAGATTGTAATGTCACTTTTAATTTGACATTTTTTCAAGCGGCCACTTTCTTAATTTTAAGAAACTTGTAAACAAACAAAAATTCATCGATTTTTAAAATATTTCCAAAGATTTCTGACACTTTATTTTAGTAAAATTAGAAAATTGCAAGTTAAATTAATCGGATTTTAAAGAAATATTACTTATAGCATAAAAAAGTAATATACAACTAATCATTAACGATTGGTCCTGTTTATCTGATCGACCGTTTGACGGGCTGTTGAATGATGAGGCAATGACAGCTTCTACGCATGAACATAAAAGCAGTTTTCATAAATCTAAAGGAAGCGACAAAACTCTTACGTAAAATTTTCATAATGGCAGTTTTAGTTACCCATACATAAGGAATGTATTAAGTGAAAAAAATACAAAATAAACATTATTTTAAAAATAAATCGCCACTCTACGTTTAATAAATATATAAGCCGAGAGCGTCATGTGTTCCAGCAGTTAGTTTTCCGTCCCGGACAAGAGCAGACATGTTTATTACCTAACTCACACATACACACGCGCGTACTAATTGCGGGTAGCAATTAGTGGCGCAAATTATTTATTTCTCACCAGCATGCACACGCACAACGCTAAAAAACTCCAATTGGAAACAGACATTAACAGTATGTACATTAACTTTATTCAATTTAATCTTCTATCGAACATTTACGTTTCTCTCCAGACTAAAGGTAAAGAACTTTTCTTTCCTTATTTGATTTGCATGCTTTCAACTCTATGTAACCTTTGGTAATATATTGTTGTTCTGGTTACTTTCGCCTTTCATGACGCAAGTTACGCCGAGTCGACTCGTAATTATAAATTAGTAATGGACGCTTCGTTTTCTACAAACCTTTGCAATTTTGGACTCGTAAATTTTCTTTCCACTTAATTATTATATAGCCTCCAGAGAACAACCAAATACAGGATTTTACACGATTTTAAACTATTATAATTAAAATGTAAAAGAATTGAAAAAATTATTGTAAAAATTCATTATTAATCGAAAAAACTTTATTTCTTCAGACAATAATGTTCTTAATATTACTTATTTAAAAAAAGCAATTACAAGTTTTCTAATCAAGTAATATAATAGTTTTATTGGATTTATTATTTTTTAATTCAGAGCAGAGTTTCATTTAGTTGGCACTAAGTAAAAAAATGCAGGTGATTTACAATCTTCAAAGACTCCTATTTCTAACAAAAAAAAGAAATTGTCAGAGAACAAGGTTATGTGCAAAAACTAATGAAATTAAGTGGGAGGTAACACATTTTAAAAAAATTACCAACATTTAAAAAAAATTCAAAATAATTTCATTCATTTGTGAATAAGTTCTAAAATTTTCATTAAAATCGGACAATTATTTGATTTTTACAAGAATTTCTAAATAAATGTTTTTTACGGAAAAAAACGCGCAAAAAAATTAATATTGATTATGTAGGCGATGATGTAAACAAAAGATTCTGACCAAAATTCCGAACGTGTTAGAAAGGATTAAAAAAATTTCAAAAAATAACTTAAAAATACTTTGGTCTTTCTTCTAAATAACATGAACATTTTGTACGATAAACTGTTTTCGTTAAGTTTGTGGACTTTTTCATTACCCTATACTGTTTTTTCTCGCTAATTAGAGGCGGTATATATATATATATATATATATATATATATATACACACACGAGTGAAAGGGGAGAAAAATGTTTCTTGATGTTTCTTTTCTTATTTTAAAATAATGGTTAAGTGATTGTTAGTTGTCAGCAAATAATGAAAAGGTTATGGAAACGTGAGTTTTTTTTTTTAACATCTGCAATTCGAATACAAGAAACTAGCGAAAGACAAGCAACTTAAGAAATTGCCTCCTCAAAAAGTTTTAATAGCAACATTTTTAGATTTTCGTATCTCGTCCATTACGTACTCTCCACGAAATAATAGCTTGTCGATATTACGAAGACGGAAGACAACCTACAATTACCGTCGGGTCTGGTGTCCTTGTTCAATAAATAGGCGACGTTCACTTGCAAGTATTCGCTTTCATTTGCTATTGCTTTAAGATAACAAACGATGATTGAACTTGCTTATTAACTGCAATAGTTACGATTTTAAGAACAGAATACAGAGTTCAATGTAAAAGATAGTTTGTCTTTGTCAATGGCGACCACAATCTAAATCTAAACTTATTTATAAATGGAACTTTGTGTGTGTGTGTGTGTGTGTGTGTGTCCGTTACCTATAGACACCGAAACGGCTGAACCGATTTTTTTGAAAATTTACACAGTTGTACTATAGGCGTCTGTGTGTTGTCTTAGCTAGGTTTTGTGTCGAGGTACCCCCGATAAATATCGATAATCGAAAAATTCGGGTTATAGAAGGAGTGGTCCGATTTTAATCAAATCTGATACACTCATAGACAAAGACATAAGAAACGATATTCAGAAGTTTCAAGGTTGCAGTTCTTACAATAGTGCAAAAAATTTTATATCGATACCATGAAATCAAAATTTGATTTACATCCATTCATTTTTCTTTCAGTCTACGGTTTCGCTTTAACTGGAAAAAACTATTGCTTTTTAGTCTTTCGTGCCAACGTCCAAAGAGTCTGAGCTCCAGGACCATGGATTAGTTTTAAAGCTTTCATTGCACCCGAGCAACGCCGGGCCATACTGCTAGTAATCAATAAAATAATCAGAAAACAATGAGTATACGTAATAAAGATAAAAAAACGCAGAACCTTAAGAGAATAATTGAAGATGAAAATAACAAAAATACCAGAATAATAGAACGTTAGAATAAATGAATATATTGGAATACAAGCTCATAATCTATAAAATAATCAGAAAACATAATGAGTATACGTAATAAAGAATAAAAATGTAAAAGAATAAGCGAATACAGAAACAGAATGAGAAATCTTTAAAAAATAATATAAATAAACAATAATAAATAAAATCACATTAAAATCAAATGATATAATATCAGAATATGGGAAGACGAAAATATACAAGAATATGAGAACGTTACATTAGAATAATAATATGAGAACTTTTAACAGAATTAAAGATTATAATATAAGAATGTAAGTTAAAAAATTCTAAAAAGAAACATCTGAATTTGAGAATAAAATGAAAGATCAGAAGAGGAAAATGAATGAATATCAAAATGAACAACAAATTGTATTAAGATATTTTTTCATTTGAAAAGAAAGGGGATGAAACAAGAGTTTAAAATCTCGTCGAAAAGCCAATTAATGAATTAAAGAGTAAATTGAAATGTTCAGTTATCTGCCCCTTCTTGTCACTGATGTTTCACGACAAGAAGTCTCCAGACAAATCCTAAAAATTACATGCAAACATACAAAATTTCTAGGTCGAATTGTCACATTGGCCTACTTTCCAAATCTCAGCGCAATTTAATTTGGAATTTTCACTTCTAGGATTTTGTGGGTATATTTTTTTGATGGACCTGAAGCAAACTACCACCATGTTTAATTTCGTTGTTCTTTCTTTTTAACTTTTTTCAGTGAAGTCCTATCGAGTGTTACTTAAAATTTCCGTTTATGAAAAAATACAATATTTAAACAAATTTGGTGGGGGGTCAATTTCTCATACAACGTTAAGGTAAATCCTCCATTTTCAAACCACTCGTGTTTGGGTCGATTTTTGTTTATGTTAATGTCGTTCTTTTTCATTTTACTTTTTTCAGCGCAGTTCTATCGATTGTGACTTAAACTTTCCGATTATAAAAAAATTTGAAAGCTTACAATATTTAAACAAATTTGGTGGAGGGTCAGTTTCTCATACAACGTTAAAGTAAATCAATCCTCCATCTTCAGTCTACTGTAAGGTTGTATGAGAAACTGGTCCCCACCTCTAAAATTGTTTAAATATTGAAATTTTTTCAATTTTTTCTTTTTTTGTCTTTAGTAAAGTTTAAGGTGTAAAGGATAATGTTGCATAGAAAAAAATCCAAAATATTTGACAATGAACAAATATACAGGTGGCGGTAATGTCGTACCGGCGAATGGTTTCAAAATGGAGGCTCGATTTACTATAACGTTGTATGAGAAACTGATCCCCACCCAAAAAAAAAAAAGCTTAAATATTGAAATTTTTCAAATTTTCTCTTGTCAATCGTAAAGCTAAGGGGGTAATCAATAGGACTGCGCTGAAAAAAAGTAGAAAGAAAGTAAAGAAAAAAATGTAAAACAACGAAATTAAACGTGGTGGTAATCTGCTTCAGGTCCGCCATTTATTTTTATTATTTTATGCGACATGTCACTTCAAGACATGTACGATAAGGACTCCTTGCAATTAGTTTCTTTTGGACCTCTAAATATATTTGACGCTCTTCAGCCCAGTACCTTTTTTTTTATTATAGATTTACACAAGATAATTAAAACCCTGGAACACTAACCATCAATTAAAGTTACACCCAGGGCCGGGATTAGGTCTCCGCAGACCCTGCAATTGAGGGGAAGCAGCAAGTTTCCTCGGGGTTGCAAGGCCTCGGGAAGCCACAAGTCTCCTTGGATCCGTAGATCTTTTGTAATGAAAAAAAAAAATTAACAAAATTATTATCTCGCCTCGCTCTCATATATATTTGATACAGGCCGCAAATTATTTGCGATTTTAAAAAATGTTCTTCAGAGAGAAATAGATTATAGATACGCATCAGCATACATACAAGAACTGACGATTGAGAGCCAAATCGCATTTATATGGCTATGAAAAAAGAAGCTAGGAAATCACTAAAAAAAGTAGCTAGAAGAGTGAAAAACTTTCGTAATGTATAACTTCAAAACGCTAATTTACCGATTTCTTCGTTTTTTCGTAATAACGGAATATCTGCGTTCCGAGATTATGTTATTTTATTTAAAGTACCATTCATTGTGGGTTCAGTATGTTCGGGTGGGAAGCAAGTTGCATTATACGGGTAAAAGGGGCCGCAAGGTGCATTCTGCAGCGTGGAGGGGGGCGCTGTTGCTAGGCACGGCACTGGTACACCACTACTAACCATGGATATATCATACCTAATTTTGAAAATATCAAAACATTATTAAATATAAATCCTTATTTGAAATATTTTTACCTGCAGGCACTTCAAAATTTGTACTTTAAGTTAACATTAATAGGAACTGAAAAACATTATTTTGCTAAGAAAATCAGTTACTGAAAATTGTAATCAAAATGGCATAATTTGCACTAGGTACTATATATACAGATGGTTAGTGTTCTTGGGTTCAATAATTAACACGCCGTTTGTGTATTTCTTTTTCAACGTTCAGTAAATCTTGTGAGATAAAATTTCCTCAAACACGCTTTCCCCATTATGTGTCAACAGTTGTTGGAGTTTTTTAGGATACTCTTGTATACTAGTGAGCCAGCCATGAGCTGACTCATTTTATAGTTCAATAGAAGGGTTAACCAATCAGAAAGCTCAAAATTTTCAATGCGACGTGTATAAAAGGCGACCATATTTTCTCGAGTATTGGCGACAGTCCGATTCAGTAGAATGTTTGACTCGTGAGTGTTAATCTTTGGCGTTGTTTCATTGAACAGATTAAGAACTGCGTTGTATTCTATATTCATAAACTACGGTGGACATGGTCAACAAAGGTTATGAGCCCAGTATACGACTGCATTTTGACACGTCTCCGTCAAAATACGAATTGTGGGAAGTGAAATTCCTAGTTACCTTAGAATACGAAAACTTCAGGTCATTCTTTGTTGACCGTATCCACCAAAGTTTATGAACAGATTACGTACTGCGCTGTATTCTATATTCCTCAACTATAGTGGACATGGTCAACACCAGCAAATTCAATTATCGAAAGAGGTTTTCTAGAATTTAATACTCACAAAAATATTGAAGACAAAAGAGGTAGGGGAAAGTAAAACCTAAGTTGCCTGATTACAGAAAAATGACTAGAAAGGTCCACATTTAAAAGAAATATGTCTCACTTGGTTTAATAACAAATGGAAAACAATGAAAATTCATCGAGTTGGTGTAAACATGTTTATTTGTTTAGCGGCATTTCTTATTTGTACTTGTGACGACAAGCAAGGCTAGAGAACTCAGGCTGTTCTGCTATGTGGGAGAGAGGAGACGGATTCATACTTTTCTCAATGGTATTTGAACTTAAGGGAATGTAATGAATTACGACTGGAATTCGAACCCTGCACTCCGATTCCTCATTCCGACCCGCTATCCATTATTCCACCGTTTATACAAACTCTTATGGGTCATTTTATTTCAAAATTAAATTTTCTTCGGAGATTTGATTTGATTTGTGTATTTAACGGCATATCAACTTCTTATGGGTCATTTAATACCGACATTTAGCTTTCTTATGAACTTTAGTAATTTATTTTAGATATATCTTTTGCTGGGAATATTTTTGTTTATTAATTGCTGGTAATATTTTTCAAAATCTGCATTGTTGGCTATATATATATATATATATATATATATATGTAGGCAATTTTTTACTTCTCCAGAAATGTATTGATTGTAATTTTTTCTTTGTTTTTTTTACTATGAAAATGTATTACTGTTATGTTTACTATAAGAATATATTTTTATATTTTCACAGAACTTTGGCCCCAGTTTGGGATTTCCCATAGCTGGGAACCTAACAGGTGATCCCAATCAGTTTGGATCTGGTAACAGCAGCAATTAAGAAGTGGTTCCAAACTCCTCAAAAGCTCCCGATCAGAGTCCTTGTTGTTTTATGTAGTTGATCGTCATACCCAGGACAAGTGTATTTGCTTGAAACGTGGCTCTTCCGCTATTTATAGCCCAGTTTGCGTCACCTATTTTGATTGGAAGTTTTCATTCAAATGACTGATTTTTCGCTGTAGTTCTCCTGGCTTAAACGTCTGTAGGACTTTCAACGGTCAATCTGGTTGAGGAAAGTGCCTAACGATCATGACAGATTTCTTGAAAAGAAAGATAGTCAAAACGAACTAAAAAGTCATTTGTAAATCAGGTATCAATTAAGTTTATTTCATCTGTCTTCTAATTAATCTTCGATGCCATATACTCGAGTAATTATTTATAATGATGAGTAAGAACGACGCCTGCACCAAGGTTAAGTCATTCATTTCAAAACATTTCAAAATCAAAAATTTATTGCTTCTGTTCCACAACTCTTAATTTGTCCCTGATGAAAGTGGAAACTTTCTGTCTGAATTTGATACCTCAACGTAGCGTAATGATTTGCAAACTTGTGTTCTTAGAAACATTATTAGTGAGTTCGGTCCTCGGTGGGCACCCCATACTTCTTGCTTTGTGCCATATTTAAGCTTTCCATTTATATTTCATGGATGAGAAGTTATTTAAATTATTTACATTCGAACGAATGTCTTCAATATTCTGTTTACTAGTAAACTCTTTGTAACTTCTAGGTCTCAGCGAGGATGTTCTTTCTTCAAAGCATGTTCAACAACTATCTCTAATCATTTTTGAATTAGCTCCACTGAACCACAAAAAATTGTATAAAATAAACGTAATGAAATCAGTTAAGGATTTTTAATAATTTTCATAGGGAACACGTTCTATTTTGTCACTATAAAATAGATGAGAGTAATCTTTTCCTTGACAATAACCTGCTCATTTACAAGCATAAGAGATTGGTCTTCCCCAAGACTTATTTCAACTTTTGCTCAAAGCCATTTTGACTGTTGATCATACGAAGTGTTTTTATACAGCAGATAGTTCAAATATTTCTGAACGGCTTGGGCGCCATACATAATATCCATATGAAATTTTTGAACCTGGACCGAGGTACAGGTTGTTATTTTGGTTTTGTAGCAATATGCGGTATTGGGGAAAACTACCTCTATTTCAGAGTATTCTATATTCAAATTTTATGTCTATATTTGTTGGAACTGATCAATGCACAGGGATATTTGAAGTGTTTCGTATTTATTAATGACATATACTGATATTTTTATGTTCGATTCAAGGTAATTGCAATCACTGATTTCGTTACAAGGATCAGACAGTTCGACTGCGTTCTTAAAGACTTGAGCTACAGAAGAGGATTTACAGAAAAGCAAAAAGCAGCAAAGGATTTTAGGGTTAGGGTTAGGGAAAAGAAAAGCAGCAGCCAGTTCAAGAGAACATTTCTTAAGAAGCATTACTGAGATATCATCAAGTTCATATATTTTGTAAATATTCAGCTTATAGAGGATAGAAACCAGGGAGAAAGATTCTATGCATTGTAGAATAACAATAGAATAATAATAGAATAACAACCCTTACCGTCGTAAGGATCCCAGCTAGCGTCCAGCTGGCAGACAAAAAGCAGCTTGCAACTCCATATTTATTTTGCATTAAAAATACAAAATTATGGCACACGGCCGAAAAGGAGAAGGGTCAATGTTGGTACTCACTTAAGTATCCTATACCTAGCTAATCTCTATCACGACCTATTCACTTATTACAATTTGCACAATCACCAAAAGAATCTATCCATCACCTCCCAATCTATCATAAACCACAATACAAAAATTTACATGGGACACTATTTATTTCTCTAAATATACAAAAATTGTGGCATAAAGCCGAAAAGGAGAGGGGACGAGGTTGGTACTCACTTATCTATCCTATACCTAGCTAAATACTATCACGACCTATTCACTTATTACAATTTGCACAATCACCAAAAGAACCTATCCATCACCTCCAAATCAATCATACACCACAATACCACACATTTACAAGGGACACCTAAAAAGTGGGGAAAAAACCCAGGTTGCAACTCAATACAAACCCTGCAAACTATGACTGGAACCAAGCTTATATTCATACAGAAATACCTCCACTCATTTACCAGCAGCCAATCACAGCCCAAGCAACGGACTACCCCACTTGAGCACAATGAGATGAACCATTACACCATATATAGCTCCCTTTCTCATAGTGGACTATTCTTGCCTCAGGTTGTTCCACAATTGAGTGCTTATCTTTAAAACGTAATTGTTCTACATGAATATCTCTCAATAGAGACTCAGCTCTAAGTGGAAAATCAGGCAAAGATACTCTAGGTTAGTCAAGAGTAGAATATGAGAATTTACGCGCAAAGAATTCTTTTTTATCAGTAAATGTTAACATCTTAAATTGAGTAAAAAGAGGAGGAATAGAAGTCTTACTCTTATTCACTACACTATTACAGAGCTGCCAGTATCAAATAGAAGAAACGACATCACTTGAGGACTTTCAGTAGGGCCAACAACTAAAATGGATAGTTCATTCTGTATAATCTATCTAAAAAGGATAAATAATGGATTTTATCATTTCCCTTACGATGACCCGCGTATTTACAGTTATAGAAGTGGGTACTGATTATTTAAGCATTTCATATTACTTTCAAAAACAAATATTAAATATTCGTTAGACGATATTTTTGAGAATCACCAAATGTTTCTGAGGTGTATTTGCGCTTGCTGACATATTTTGAGATTTGAGTGAAATGTATTTTGTTGAAAGTGTCGGCCAGGTACGCAAAAGAGAAAACATTCTCGCATTTGGATTTTTATTTTGTCTAGCGAGGTCAGAGATTTATGTCCCACACTTAAGTTTGTACCGGAAGATAGCTGCCAATAGCACGGAAGTAACGACAGAAAATCTTTTGTAGCAATTTTTATTTTGAAGTGTCTGGACGCAACTGTTGAAGCGTACGGTTGCATAATATCAGGAGTCTCTCCGATGGTAGGGTGCTGACAACTTACTAAACAACCTCCTAGCCCAAGGTATGTCAGAGAAGATGTCTATGTATGTAGAAGAAAATATATTTATATTTTTTTACATTTGAGTTTGGTCCTATTGTTTTAGGCAGAGGCTTTTTTTGCAGATTGTATTTTTGTTGTTGTTGACGAAGAAAAGATTATGAAATGGTTATGTGAAACTGATTTTTGTGAAGAATTCGGGTTGAGTGGTCTCCAAGAAAGTGAATGAGGATTTGAAATGTTTAATCGTCGCCCCGAATTTGTTACGGATTTTGAAGTTTAATAGTCGCCCAAGAAGTTTAAGAATAATCGCCGTAGTGGTCGCAGTGAAGGCCACCGAATTTATGAATCTTAATGTGAATGCTGGACAATATAATCGAAAATGAAGGAAAAACATGAGACAACTGAAATGTGATTCTACAGAAGCATGCTGCGGATATCATAGATCGAGCATGTGAGCAATGATGAAGCTTTGGAAAGGATGGAAACAAAAAGATTAATACTGAGCATCAGGAAGAAGCAGCTAAAGTTTCTGGGACATGGAATGAGGATGGAGGGTTTGGAAATCCTAATACTAAAAAGCCAGATAGAGGGAATAAAAGACATGGGAACACAGCGTGTTACGTACTTGACTGGCCTGTGCAGGTGGATGGCGGAACGAGGGTTCCGTGGGATAACAGTGGAAAGCGGGCTGAGAGCCACCATGGATAGAGCGACGTGGAAAGCCATGATCGCCTACGTCCTGGAGGAAACAAGACACACAAAAGTTTTTTTTCACCAGCCCAATACTGTCGTTCTCATAGTAGCATCATTCGTCAAGACACCGACCGTGGTACCAGCATTTTGTTAGCGAAAAATTGTTTTCATAAAAAGAATGATACTATATAATATAACATAAAGCTAATAAAAGAAGATACCAAATCTGCTTGCCCTCATGCCAGTGTGCGAATGATGAGGGAGGATATGCCGATAACAGGAGGAATGAGAATGATTTCTAACAAAAAAGTGTTGCCCAAATGTTCCAAGAAAGACTCAAGACAAACCATTCCGAATCAGAGACAATAGTCTGAAAAAGGAATGAAAACCATGACGGCACCTACCCTGAATCTAAACTTATTTATGAATGGAACTTTATCTCTCTCTCTCTCTCTGTGTTCGTTACCTATAGACTTCGAAACGGCTGACCCGATTTTCTTGAAAATTTACAGTTATACTATAAGCGTCTGCGAGTGTTCTTAGATAGGTTTTGTGTCGAGGTATACCCGATAAATATCGAAAATCTTTAATCGAAAAAACTGAGTTTTACAAGGAGTGGTCCGATTTTAATCAAATTTGATACACACATAGACAAAGACATAAGAAACGATATTCAGAAGTTTCAAGGTTGCAGTTCTTACAATACTGCATAAAATCGATAATATATATATATATATATATAAGGCAAGATGTTTGAGTGTGTGTCTGTTTATGTGTCTGTCTATGTCTTTTATATAAATCCACAATTTTCATCCTATTTTCACCAAACTTCACACAAATATTCTTTAGGCTGAGTCTGAGCTCCAGGACTATGGATTAGTTTTAAAGCTTTCATTACACCCGAATAACGCCGGGCTATACTGCTAGTCCATCTTTAAAAAAAAACAAAAACTTATGGTAATTATTAAACACGACAAATACCTTGGTGTATGGATCGGCCATCACAAGAGATATGGAAAACGAACATAAAATGGATTGAGTTGGATGCAGTTTCGCCCAACACTGTATATTAATAGAAAGCCAAAACATTAAGCTTAGCAATTCTTGTCCTTAAATTGTTTTGTAAAATCGAGACTTTCATTTGAATGTCATGAATGGCACTAAACATGTTCAAAAATGTGTAATCTACCGGCTGTATAAAAACGCTTTCTATGATCAACGGTTAAAAATGCTTTTAAGAGCAAATGAAGCACGTGAAACCTGGCGAAGACGACCCTTTTTCGGACATCGTGGAGAGGCGTTACAGAATTTAAAACAAAGAAATACAGTACTGTGCAAAATTATTACGACAAGAATTATTTTATCTTTATGAGGTATATTGACAAAAATAAACAATTTAATTAGAGTAATTTTATTGGATTTAGTCAACAAATGTTTTAACAAGAAAAAGTACTTGTTACAAAATATATGTAATATTTAGTATAATAGCCTTTTGCTTTGAACACAACCTTCATTTTGTCAGGCATTGATATCACAAGCTTCTTCAATGTATTTAATGGTTACTCCTGCCAAGCAGCCTGTATTTGTTCCCAAAGTGTGTCTTGCGAAGTAACATTAGATTTATCAATTCGAGAGGGAGGAATAACAAAAAAGTCAGTCATATCCAAGGATAATAGAATAATTAATACTCAAAATAACTTGTTTAATAGAAAATAGGAAAAATTAAATATAACTTCTTTTTAATACATTTCTTTTACATCTAGTTTTAAATAATCAATATTTATTCACAATTTACTTGGCTTTTCACCCTGTATTTGAATTTCAGTGAGGTTTTCAGGAAAATCGCCCCTGTCCTAACACTTTTGCACACTAACGGTAGTGTGCAAGAGTGTATAAATGATGAGAGAAATGATAAATGTTCATAATGATGACAGAAACCTTGAATTCCAACAGCGGCAACATCTAAAATGGATAGCGGATTTAACTTGAAAAGATAACATAATCAAGATGTTGTTCCACACTATTTAAAAATACTAGGCAGTAAGCCTTCATTAGTATTAGAGAAGATAACATTTCGTGGACTTGAGAAAGCTATTTTCATCAAAAACTGTTTTAAAAGGAAAGATTTTATAAGTTACAACCAACAGCAACACTCGCTACTCGTTCAATGAAAGCTGAACGTTTCCTGATAAGAAAATGGCTAATAATACCATGACCATTTCTGCCAATATACCCTTCAGAACTATGTCAGATATTGCTTAATTTGACCTTGTTGAGCAATAAGAAAAAAAAAAAAAGAAACAAGACGAGATATTAGGAGACATATACGACGGAACGAGATCAAGCTAACGTAGGAGATTAAATCGCGAATACCTTGGATTAATACTTGGCTATTTCGGTCTTACGGATAGAGGCTTTGCTTTAGTGGTCATGATTTCAATTCATGGATGAAAGATGGGCAATCCATGTAGCGAGCCAAATGTATTCGGTATTAGAAATGACAAATTTACAACAAAATAAAGTGATATAAGGGATGGAAATAGTAATGCAAACACACACACACACATATATATATATATATATATATATATATATATTATATATATGTGTGTGTGTGTGTGTGTGTGTGTGTATAGAGAGAGAGTGCGTTAGATAAATTGTCGTTTAAATGATACAAAATTAAAATAACGCTGACATCGCATTTTAGTAGTAATCGGGGAGGCGATTCCGAATTCCAGTTAAATTCTCTGCATTAACTCACGCGCAAATACCCTTAGGAAAGGTATTAATCTGTCTCTTCTACCTAGTTGTGGCTTAAATAACAAAACAGATTGGGTTCCATAGCCTTGGCTGGCAACCAGTCTACCGCAGAAAGCAATGGCAACCTACTACGGGATGATCTTCTGCCCAGTCAGTCATGTCTCTTTCGAGACATGATCGCTCAAAGTGTGCATCCTGATGGCACTTAACTGACTGACAGGGTGCAAATGGAAATATTTTTTAAATGACGCCGAAATGAAAACAACGCTGTCATTTTAACAGATACTATAATTAGAATTACACAAAATATATTGAAATACTGATGAGTACATTTATTAAATAAAATCGCCAGTTGCTTCGAAGTCTCCATCGATGTAATTCTCAGTATCCTTCTGTAGAATCACGTTTCCGTTGCATCTATTATATCCTTCAGCCGTCGGAAGATTTTCAAACATTTACTGGCACAAAAGAGGAGGGATTCACATAGTAATGTTGCATTTATTTTTGTTTCTAACAAACTGTTCCGTTTAGCAACAATTCATAAAGCAAATAATGAAATGATTTTTTCAACATTATTTTTAATCGATAATCGTATTTAAGTAGATATTCCGTTTATAATCAAACAGTATAAATATCTATTTCTACTGGCCTGATTATTTACGATAATTTTTTATTACGAAAATGTATCCTTCAGCAGGATTCGAACTTGCGTCTCCTATCCATCTAGGGGAAGCCACCGATTGACCTGGCGCGTTTTAGACCTCTCGACCACGAATGAATAGACAGGGGCTACAGGTTCGAATCCTGTCGAATGACACACATTTTCGTAACAAAAATTCATCGTAAATAATCAGGCCGGTAGAAATACATTTATTTGCTGCTTGATTATAAATATATATCAAGAAGAGATAGTTGGAATTTCTGAAGTACATAATGAGGAAAGAGGGTTTGGAAAATCTAATACCCACAAGAATGAAGGCAATAAGAGAGCTTGTGTAAATGGATGGAGGTTTAGGTGAGATAAAAAAAACAAAATTTAGCAAGAGCTATAAAGAAAAAGAAATGGTGGAGAGCCATCAACTTCAATATCCTAAAGGAACATGCCAATAAAGAAGACAGTGCCTAATTATGTTGTCACGAAATAGAGTGTTTGTCTATATTTCAGGGATGATTTAGTATATACACAATGTACATTATTCGCACTATTTTCCTCATCTTTGAAATTCCTAGCAGCTGAAGAAGGCCGGAGCCAACAACGGTCGAAACGTCGTACAAATGGCAAAAAGATGAGGACAATAGTCGGAATAGAGTTTTCTGTAAAAATTGAACTTATTGACAGCATGAACGCGTGGATTTGTTAACAGGCGCACGAAGATCTTTATGATAGCGATGGGTTCTTTAGTATACTCTCACCTCGAAATTAATTCATTTGTTGAATCATTTAAAGAAATGTTGTAATAGTGCTAAAATACTGAAATCAGCTATCAAGTTAATGGCAAATGAACAGAGTGAATTAAATTCTGGTTTTAAATAACACTTAATAATAGAATTAAATGTGAGAATACAATTTGAGAACACCTGCGGTAAAAACGGCAGACACTTGCATGTAAACATTTTGACATTTTGCCTAACGCCAGGAATCTACGAAATGGTTTGACTCTTTGGTTCTTATTCTATTTCTATACCAACCACTTAAAAATAATTCACGTCTTTTCAAGAATCAATCAGTGCATGGATCAATGATAACAGGAGATAAGAAAATTTATCTTATGTTACGCTTCGTGATATTGTCGTCATCGGAAAAAACGAACTATTTGGAGTCGATTTCTCAGAACAGCTGTTCGTGGAAGATTCTGCTCGGGTGGAATTTACATCTTATCAATGAAATGAGGGCGGTTCACTGCAATATGCGTAGGATAGCAAGTTTCATCCCTGAATGTTACAACAGGTGAAAACAGCGGTTCGTAAGTACATACTCCTCAGGTGGAACTTACATCTCACAAATGAAATGAGGGCTGTTCACTGCAATCTGCGTAGCATGGCAGGTCATATTCCTGAATGTTTCAACAGTTTGAAACAGTGGTTAGTAGGTACATTCTGCTCGAGTGAGACTTACATCTCACCAATGAAATAAGGGCTGTTCACTGCAATATGCGTAGCATGGCAAGTGTTATTCCTGAATATTACAACAGGTGGAAACAGCGGTTCGTGGGTACATTCTGCTCGAGTGGACTCATCAACGGAATACGAGAGGAAGGCGTAGCATAGATTGTTTGAGCTGTGAAGGTTAGAACTAGTGGAAATATAGAATTTAGTTTGCCCGTGCCTATTCCGTGGAAATATCTATACTGTAAAGAGAGGCTTGCGATGTTTTGCCTGAGGGAAAAGAGGTTGTAGGATAGAAAATATTTTGTTACCCAAAAGGACACGGAGGAGTTTTTGGACTGGAAAGTGAGACCTGGATAGCTATTACCCAAATATTACAGCAGGACTACATTTTTGATCTGATGTGGATCTTGGAAAGGTGGGGAGTCAGCATGAGGAATTAAGTACTTACAGATGCGGTAGAAAAAGCCGTCTATTGATCGTATGCACGATATAGATTCAGCTATAGATCATTTATACGAGATAAACTCAAATTCTGACCACAAGTGTATGGCACAAATTCCCAGTTTATGATTGTTCAGGGTTTGAGGCATAATCGTTAAATATTACCAGATGTTTTTCTTATACTGATATGTCTGAGTTAGATTATAGAGGCCGCTTATCTATTCTTTTTCTGTTAGTCGTGGGTGTCCATTCTAGTGATGGGTAGTTGTATACTGTTGCAGGTTAACGGAATTTAGCCTTGTTGTAGGTAGCCCACTATAAGTCATAAAATGATCACAAATCAAGAAAGGCAATTTGAGTAGACAAATAATATTTTATATATACACATATCACTTAATGTTTTTACAATTGAAGTAATACATGAAGTATAGGTCCAACGAACGTTAAAATGTTCATGGCAATAAAATGCTGAAAGAGAATTAGTGCTTAGGAATTTGGGAGCGTGTAAGTAAGGAATGTCTTTGATGTATTCGCTCCATAGGTCAGTAAGTAGTTTTTGAAACAGAGAAGAAGGTAAAGAGGTGAAGGAGGCGAACATAGTAAGCCACTCGACTTCGGTCAAGGGGGCTACTAATTACATTCCTCTCATTCTCTAGTCAGTCCATGTGTGTCGGCATGCGTCGGTCTGTCTGGCGATGCTTTCTGTATCCGCTTTTTATTTCGACCTTTTGGATCGCAGGTGTTCATTTGGGAATTCATATCCGTATTTGATTCTGGGCTTCCCATTAGCCGATAAATAAAATTCGCGTAGACTCACGAACTGGAAATTTAATATTTAATTAATTTTTATTTTTCAACCGGAACATCTGCGTGATCCGGCTGCGCACCGACGACTTTTGGTTATTTGCTTTTTGGTCGTGAGCGGGCAAACATCCGGTCCGTCGCTATGCTCTGTCGGTATCACCACAAGATCAGAAAAACATCAGCTTCTAAACGAATATATTCACCTAAAAATTGAATAATACTCTTAAATAGCTTCTCATGTCAAGACTTTTATATAGATGTTGAGCATGGCCACAGAGTCGTTGAGAAACATTAAAGGTCAGTTGTTTACAACCGCTTCCCAAAATCAATGGTTTACGCTAGTTTAACACTTGTGAGACCAGTAGGTCTCCGAACATCAGTCCGAGTATATATATGACAACACGGGAAGGCACGAAATGATCACCTCACTCAATAAAATCCCGGGCCGAAGTAATAAAACAACAACCTTTAGGCAAAATTCGACTTTATTCATCAACATGATGTAACACTCTAGAAGGATACTAATTCCAACGCTTCTCTAACAATGTTTTACTTAAATAGTTGAATGATTTATCTTTGGCCTCAAAATACGCCTCAGTTTCCGATATCACTTCGACGAGTCGTTGTTTTTGATCGACTGTGAGCAAACGCGGCGCCCACTTTGAACACACATTTCTCATTGACAAATGTTCATGCAAAATGGTGAATACACTGCCTTCTGATTTGTTCAGCTCCTTTGCTATCTCACGCAACTTCATTTACGATCGGCCAAAACGAAGTTGTTGATTTGTTTTTGCTGTTTTCGAAGACAACTGCTGATTTTGGGCGACCTGAGCAGTCAGCATCATTTGTGTCTGTATGACCGCGTTTAAAGTCAGCATAAGCCCTCTTAACCGTTGTTTCCGACGGAGCAGAGTCCGAATTATACTTATCTAGTTATTGCTTTGCTTCAACAGTATTTTTCATATCAGCACACGAAATTCATATTTTTCTCTTGTTTTGAAAATCTGCAACAATATCTCTTTAACTGTAATTTGCAAACTATTAATTCGATTGGGCCCAAATTTTGTCACGTGCCATTTGAATGTTAGTATTTCATAAAAATCATATGGATTTTTATGAGTGGCGACATTTATATGTCAGGTCCAGGACTTATTGAGTGATGTGTTAGTGTTCGAATTTTTATATTGAATATTAAAACATTGATGAGGAGCGGAACACTATCAAATGCTTATGTATAGTCGAATATTAATTAATACGTTTCTGATCAGTAGTTGATATTTAGAATCATAAGAATAGACTAAACTATCGCCCGGTTCACACTCCACCCACGTCTATTGAACAGGTGAAGAGGCTCATCCCTTGTTTCCTGTTTAGGATGTGGTTTCCGGTTTTCTCTTTTTCAATCTTTTCACTCTTACGTAGCCCCTAGCGCACCAGTGGCGTTTTCGCCTTGCTTGGGGCGATATGATTAAAAAAAATATTTAAGCAAAATCTTCTTGTTGAGTTGAAACAGTTGCAAACAATGCTCTGAATCGTCGACTCGTAGATGTTTTTGATGGAGTGTGAGCAAACGCGGCACCCACTTTGAACACTGATTTCTCATCGACAAATATTCAAGCAAAATGGTGAATACACTTCCTTCTGATTTGTTCAACTCCTCTGCTATCTCACGCAACTTCAATTTACGATCGACCAAAATGAGTTTTTTGGTGTTTTCCGGAACAACTGGCAACTTTAGTTGACGCGAACGTTCACCATCATTTGTGTCTGTTCGACTTCGTTTAAAGTCAGGATACTACCTCTTAGCCGTTTTTCTGACTAAGCAGAGTCCAAATAACTTATAAAGTCATTGCTTTGCTTTAACAGTATTTTTCCCATCAGAAGGCAATGCTTTATCAACACAGGAAATTCAGATTTTTCCACAGTTTTGAAAATTTGCCACAGTAGCTCGACTTATGTAACTGTAATTTGTAAACTAAAAGTCTGATTGAGCCCAAATTTAATCACGTGACATTTGAAGGTTAGAACTTCATAAAAATCATATGGATTTTTTTTTTATTACTGGCACTATCTATATGCCAGTCCCGGGAATTATTGAGTGATGTGCTACAAATACTGAAAAACGAAGTGCTTATCAAAAACTACACTGTTCAGAGCGGACGATATAATGAAACGCAGACTTAATGAGATTTAAACAAAATTAGTACTGAAATAGTAACCAACTATTCCTCTAAAGATCCTAACACACACACACACACACATATATATATATATATATATATATATATATAAGGGTGCGATGCATGAATTGCCGTCTCAATTACTCAAAAATGGAAATTACACTGAGATCTCATTTTAACAGATATATTTACCAAGATGAGAGAAATATATATAGAAATAGTATATTTATTCAACCAAATTGCTATGTGATGTCAGTTCTTCAATATGGCAGTGAATGCTGGGCAATATCATCAAAGATGAAAGAAAAACCTGGAACAACTGAAACGTTATTCTACAGAAGGATGCTGCGAATATCATGGACCAATCATGTGAGCAATAAAGAGGTTTTGGAAAGGATGGAAACGAAAAGGAAATTAATACTGAGCATCAGGAAGAGACAGCTGAAGGTCCTGAGACATGCAATGAGGAACATACTTGAAGAACCTTATACTAAGGAACCAGGTAGAGGGGAAAATGGGCAGGGGAAAGCAGCGGATAACATTTGAAGGGCCTGAGCAGTTTCAATTTCCTTTTTTTCAATCGTGTCGCCCCAAGAAAGACATTTTACTGCCACTGTTGTGCAGGGGGTTACACAAGAGGAATGTTCTGAAGAGTGAGAGCTTTCAGGGGGTGTCAGAAAGAGAGAGAAGCGAGTACTGACGAGAGTGGGGTGGATGTAGAAAAGCATGAGAGAGAGGATGTAAGTTAGTGTGACAGGAGATGACTATTGACTTTACATTTAAATTCTTAGAGATTGTAACTGTCAGGAAAGCAAATAAATGGAAGAGAATTCCATAGGCGGGAATTTCGAAAAAAAGAGGTTGATGGAGTAGAATTTGCGTTTACAATTTATTGGCTTCACAGTAAAAGGGTGGGACCTAGTTGCTAATCTTGTGGCCCGAGGAAATTCGTATATAGGGGGCACCAGTGATCTAAGTTCTGCAAAAATAGTAACGAACTTTTCGGGCAATGCTATATAAAAAAAAATTACTTGTCGAATTTTTTAAAACGTTGTCAAGGTTCTATATCCTAAATTAAACATTTAATATTTTGCATGGTAAAGTGTATAATAGTGTATATTTATATGGAGACGTTTGGCTATTTAGGTATATGTTGGACGAGAACATTACTTACTATATGTAAGCAAGTATGTGCTTATTAATACGTGTAACATATATTAAATGAATGGACAATTTTTAAATATATGTTTGAGGAATATTTTTGACAGTAAAGTGTGTTATTGTGTATATGTGTGTTTATTTAGAAAAGCTTGTCTATCTAGGTGTATGTTCGACGGATGTGTATATGTATGTAAGTGTAGAAAGATTTCCGATTAAATCGTTAAAATGTGGCAAGATGTAGCAATGATTTTTTTCTTTAGAGATAGATATTATGGTTATAATATTTATGGTTGAGATCTTGCTTTTGCCAAATTAATTTCGATCTGAAATCTGATCATCGCCTGCAGAAGGACGGGCAGAACTGTTCTCTCTTCTGAGACGACGGTCTGTTTGTTTTTAATCAAGCAAATATTTGTTTGATTAAACAGTCATTAATTTAATGACATTAATTAATCACTCAATGTTGACGCGTAACTCCAGTGGATTTAGCATGACATGAAAGAAAATCAAGTCGAATGCGGAAAAGCTCTTAAACACGAATGCTGATTTAAAAAGAAACAAAAATATTTGATAAACAACCTGATGCTGAAAAGTTTTCGGCTTCACCTGTTTCTCTGAAACTGACAAATATGCGAATTACGACTTTTGAAATGCCAGTTATGTTCTTCTAAGCCAGGGCTGATGAAAATGCAGGCCGTCTGAAATCATTAGGTGTGTTGACTAAAAGAGGAGAAAGAAAGAATAAGGTATTGTACTCACTGAAGTTAAGTCTGGAGGTGGGGAGTATGTGCTCTGGTGTCGTCGCCTTATAGCGGGTCAGTCAGTTAAGTGCCATACGTGAAACACGCTTGAGCGATCTGGGCAGAAAATTATCCCGCAGTAGGTTGCCATTGCTTTCTGCGGTAAATTAGTTGCCAGCCAAGGCTATAGAACACACACTGTCCTGTTATTTAACCCATAACTGGAAGGAAGAGAGGGATTAATACCTTTCCCAAGGGTATTTGCGCGTACGTGAATGCAATGAATTCAACTGGAATTCGAACTCGGCTCCCCGATTTCTCTGTTCCGAGCCGATATCCACTGGACCACCACGCGGGTATCTTATCTTATTTATTCTCTTTCTAGTTGTAGTAGGATTCCGTTATAGTAAAGGGTAATTGTATACCGTAGCAGGTTAACGGAATTTGGCCTTGTAGGAAGAGAGCCCACTATAAAATCATAAAATGATTATCAAATCAAGAAAGGCAATGTGAATATAAAATAACTTTATATAACATTTCAATTAATGTTTTTACAATTAAAGTAATACTTGAAATAAAGGTCCAAAGGAGGTTAGAATGTTCATGGAAAATAATGCTGAAAAAGATAAAAGACTTAGGAGTGTGGAAGCGTCTTGTAGGTAAGGGGATGTTCATTGTAAAGTTGCCGCTTCTAAGGTCAGTAAGTACTTTTGAGGAAGGTCTTTCAAGAGGTCTGTCCTGATGTCAATGAGTGCTTTTGAGACAGTGAAGAAAGAGGCAAGCATAGTAGCTGCTCGACTTAAGTCAAGGAAGAAACTAATCAGTTCGTCCGTCTCTGCCGGTCTGTCTGTCTGACGATACTTTGTCTCGGCTTTTTATATCTGCCTTTTTCGATCAAACAGCTTGTTTTGGATTTTCATACTTGAATTTGATTCTGGGCTTCCCATTGGCTGGTAAATAAAATTCGTGTAGGCTCGGGAAATGGAAATTTGATATTTGATTAATTTTTATTTTTCAACGGGAACATCTGCGCGGAGATGATTTTTATTCATTTGCTTTCTGGTCGGCAGAGAGCCAAAGATCCGGTTCATCGCTTTTGTTCGGTCGGTATCACCACAGCCTAAAATAGTAATTTTTCTCCCGACCGAACCAGGACCAAGGGACTGACGATTCTTATAGACGCTCTGGCCTCGTCGAATCACGTTGAACGAGACCTAGACAGAGTAAAAGGTGCTACATTCTGTCGTACACTTCAAAGCTCACTTGTTAAGCACAGAAGAGCGCTGAGTGTTACCAGTCAATTTGATTTTCGTTACCGTTACAAGGAAGACTTCGATTGTAAGCAACGTCAGAATGTTCGTTGCAAACCTTGAGATCGTCCTTTCTCCCCCCCCCCGTCCCACACACCTATTTTCGGTGAGATAATCGACATTACCTAAAATACTTACAAAGTCTAGTTATTGCAAAAATTACTCGCAGTGTTAATTTTATTTTCCATCCATTTCTTTCGATTCACCTATTGTATTTAACAATAACATAGGTCTTTTAGGAGGAGGAATTATCAACTGTGGAATTTTTAACACCCATCAGCCTCCACGGCTTTACACAAATCGTTTATGTCAACACTTAATTTTCCTTACTCGTGAAAATGAGAGGTTTGAAAAAAAAAAAAAAAAAAAAAAAAAACTTCTCAAGCAGAATATCCTAGGAGGCTCTCTTCATCTAAATCCGACCCTGGCTGTATGCTTGGTGTACTCAATATATTTGCTCGAATCATTGAGGTTATTTAATATTTTCTTAAATATATTTCTTGGGGAAAATTATGAACTTGATGATCGTGGGACGAAAACTGAACCTGATCTAAATTTAACTATAAGTTAATGCTAACATTTATTTGCCAACACCAATATCTAAGGTTCAAAGATATTTTACATCGAAGTCGTTGGTGATGACACTTAATCTAAGTTAACGGATGTGCCTAGCAGACGTACGAAGGGAACAGATTAAAAGGTGCTACATTCTGTCGTACACTTCAGTCATTTATAAATCTTTTGTAAAGCTCCTTAGTTACGGACAGGAGAATGCTGAGTGTTACCAGTTATTTTGACTCGTTACCGTTACAAGGAAGACTTCGCTTGTAAGCAACGTCTGTGCTGTTTCTTATTTTATTTTACACACGCACACACAATAAAATTAATTCACATCACGTGTATCTAAAAAAAATACAATTGCGCGGGCATTCACCCCTTACCATACCCTTTGGAATCAAAAACAAGGACGGCGCACCCAAAAGCTCGGACGTAGTGGAAAGCACACCACGTGGTCAAAAATATGAATTTTCGACTAATCAGGGCTCGACATAAGAAACATACGTTTTTGATCTCCCGGAGCCTCACCGTCAACATAAAAGGAAAGCAGAAACTTTCAACCCCAGAGAGACGGGCAGCCAGCTCGAAACACAGAGAGGCACGGACAGCTTGGAGCACACACACAGAATTCAGCAGTTCACGCAACAGGCAGTATCACGTATAAGTGAACATTCTTTCACCCTCTCTTTCTCTCATCTCGCTCGCAAAACATCGTCCTTCCTTTCCCACTCACATTCCCAGTTCCTTTCTTTCTTCCTTTTTACAGCTTTACGGACAACTACATATTTGTATAAAAAAATAATTTTTATTCTTTTTACGAAAAGAAAAGTTTATTTTACTTTATTTGTAGTGCATTTTTCTTTTTATTAATTGTTTGAGGGACTTCTTTGCCCTCTACATGTCAAAGTTTTCCTTGAGATCGTCTTTCTTTCCCCCACTACTTGTCGGGGAGATAATCCCGACAGTATCGTAGGTACACAAATGCTTTTAATATACAGTAAAAAAAAGAAAAAAAAATGCTTATATATTTTTTTTATCCATATTGCAAATAAATTAAGAAAAAAAAAAGGAAAACAAAAATTCAATAGCAAACCCCAATTCATAGGTAATCCACTCGACATACTGTATCATATACCACCCTAGGCATTTAGATAGGTATATTTCACGCTGTTCCGATGTCAATATCTAGTCATTAGCACAGTTTACATTGACCGACTGATGTAGTATCACTGTCTGCTCTCCAAGTGGAGAAAAACATGACAATTCTTTGTTTCCATATAAACATCTGACGAGATTTAACTACTAATTATACCACAGATACATCAACAGATGATCAGATGACCCCGAGAGAATCACCAACAACCTACACAAATCCATCTAATTTTGTTTAAGTACCAACTCTAGCAATTAGGAAATTTTTAACAATTCTAAAACTAAATACATTAATGCTTTAGAGAAAAGTAAACTCAACACTAGTTTAGAATACTTAGTTAAAACCAAGTTAGACAGGAATAAGCAGAAATCACGTAAACGTAACATTATTTGGTTTAACCGACTCTTCAGTCGTAACGTCCAAACTAACATTGGTAAGTCAGCCAGTTAAGTGCCATACGGACGATCATGTCTCCAAAGAGACAAAACTGACTGGAAAGAAGATTATCTCGCAGTAGGTTGCCATCGCTTTCTGCAGTAGACTGTTTTCCGGCCAAGGCTATAGAACCCAATCTGTCCTGTTATTTAACCCATAGCTGGAAGGAAAAGATGGGTTAATACCTTTACCAAGGGTATTTGTGTGAAAGTGAATGCAATGAATTCAAATGGAATTTGAACTTGGTAAACTATTCCTTAAATTAATTCATAAACATTTATAAACATAAACCTACACTAAAGACTTCAACATAAACAATGTTAAAATAATTTATAGTTGCGTTAAAAACGCACATATTTCACAACATAATGCTATGATATCAAATAAATATTTGGCCCATATAAACATTTGTCACGTGACTAATATCAAAAATTACCCTTCTAAAAATAATTGCAACTGCCGAAAAAAATAGACCTGTCCATTGAATGACCAGTATATGTACGAAAGTATTGTTGATAGAACTCGAATTCGTTCGGATGATTATGATGTTAAATCTTACTTTGGAAGTACTTCTAACAGTTGGAAGATAAGATTTAACAACTACATGTTGTCTTTAAACAGTAAATAAAACAAAAGTACTGCTTTATCCATAAATTATTGGAAACTAAAAAACAATAACTCAATCATTACCTGAGATATTGTAGCTAAGCCCAAACATTACAGTAGAAAAGATGAATGTAATCTATGCCTCATCTTAAACAATACCAAGAATCAATATTTACTTAATAAGCAATGTGACTTAATAACCACATGCTGTTCTAGAAAAAAAAAATCTTACTTAAATTCTTAGACCCTGATTGATATAGACTCTTTATGTTTGCCTCTTTTTTCTTTCTTTCTCCCGTAATGTTACTGTTATATATCGCCGTACGACGACAAAACAACAAACACGCATATATAAAAATATAAGGTTATATTTTTATTAATGACGACGAACCGTGTGGAATAGAGAACAGGAGAGTGAGAGCGCACATAGAATGGGTTGACGGGAGTGTAGTCTTGCCTGTGGTGTTTCTCTGCTTCCACTGGCCGTTCTCTGCTGGCGAATCCGTGTGTCGAGGTCTTTATATAGTCTTCTAGAACCGGGACTTTCCTTCCGGTTTTGCCTCGCCCACGTAATTCTAAGAAACACCTGATCTGTTTGCCTCCGTAGTCATTTCCGCCGCTGTCGGAAATAAGGTCAAAACGACATCCGCTCCGGCCTCGACAGGATGTATTTCACAAACACCTGTCTTGTCGTTTCGCCGCCCCCTTCACCGACGGGAAACACCATCGCTTGCATCACTTCCTCGGGTGGGGCCAGATTGTTATATTACACTCCTCGCCCTCCCATTTTTCTTTCTTTCTCCCGTCATGTTACTTTTAACAATTATGAATTAAACCCCCTTTTATTTTTGCTCTTTACAGTTTTATTTCTTAATTCTATAATTTACGGTGTATGAGTGCGTATTTGAAGGCTATCACAATGCGTTTAGTAAAATAAAGGAAGGTAAAGAATGTGTTGTATTACCTATTTATTATTCATTAATATTTCGAGATCAGAATCATCTTCAGAGTGTGTAAGAATTATTTTGGTTGGATAGACAATTAATTTCAGGTGGTACTTTTTAAACTTACACCGACCCTAGATTTCATTTGGTCATCCCCTTTTGAAAAGCAGCAGGAGCTTTCAGAGTGCCCTTACTGCTGACCAACCACATGGCTCGTAGCTTGATGAGGGTGTGGTGGTGTTTTAACGTAACTGAAGACGGAAACAAAACCTCTTTAATAGGCTTTACAGAACTAATTTCGCAACACAAGAGCATGCAGTAAACGCAAGAGCAGGTAAACAAAATGCCGAAGAAAGAAAAGAACTCAGCCTTTTTAAAGGAAAAGGAACGTGTGCAAAATCACGTGCAATAGAAATTTTTACGAAAATATAACAATCTCCCCCCACTAGTAAGAGAGATTGCAAGGTGGGTGTATATATTATTTTATTTATTTTATTTATAAGTCCAGTCGCTGAACTGGTCTACGAATCCTGCTAGACCGCCGCGGGGGCAGTTCACTATTCGAAGGACTGGCAGGTCTCTGGGAAGGCTGATTCTCTATTTCCTCCGCATTAAGTGTAGTGTCAACTGGACTTGTTTCAATCAAACGGGCCGGGTCTGCATTTGCAAGGTCGGGTCGAGTATTCTCAGCAGGACCCTGATGTTCATCAGAGCGTGGAAAACGAGCCAAATGTCTTAGCGTCACTGAATCCTCCCGGCCGTCATCATGCCGTATTCTTGCATGAGTAGGGTTGGCCTCGAGGAGTTCCACCACCTCTACGATCGGGTCATACTTGCTCCTGTTGCCAAACCGTTTCAGCAGTACCCTTCCAGGTTCGCAGAGCCAAACAGGTAAGGCAGTACCGGTAGAAGAGCGCCTTTCAAATTTGAACAAGCGTTCGTGGGGAGTCACATTTGTACTAGTGCATAGTAGGGAACGAATAGAATTTAAAACATCGAGCAGAACGTCCTGCCAAGCACTAAGGGGTAACCGTTTAGATTCCAAGGCCAATAATATTGAGTGCCAAATAACGCCGTTGTAACGCTCGCACTGACCGTTGCCTCTTGGGTTGTATGCAGTGGTGTTACTGTACCCAACCCCAAGTCTCGTCAGGAAATTTCTGAACTCCTCGGACACGAACGACGTTCCTCTATCAGAATGGATGAAAGTGGGGAGTCCAAAAATAGAAAAAATATTCGTCAAGCACTTGATTGCGGTTTGCGAAGAACAATCACGGCACGGGAATGCAAAGGGAAATCGACTGTACTCATCGACGATAGTAAATAGGTAACGGCATCCTTTCGATGATGCCGGGACAGACCCTTTGAAGTCTACAGAGAGGCGCTGAAAGGGAGCAGTAGAGCGGATTAGCGTATTATTAGTAGGGCTGGAAAATTGAGGTTTTATTTTTGCACAAGTTGTACACTCGGATGTCACGCGCCGAACTTCATCAATTGAGTATGGCATATTTTGTGATCGTATAAAGTGCCAAAAACGTTGAACCCCAGGGTGTATTAATGAACTGTGTATGGTCCTTAGCTCCTCCAAGGAGGAAGCAGCAGCACCACATACTCTCGACAAAGCATCGGCAACGGTGTTTTCACTTCCGGGACGGTGTTTTATATCGTACGAGAACGGGAGAAGCTCCATTTTCCACCGAATGATTTTATCATTTTTAATTTTTCCTCGGTTAGCTGGCTTATACATAAAAGATACGGCTTGCTGGTCTGTTATGATAGTAAAGTGCTTCCCAACAAGGAGGTCCCTCCATTTTCGGACACATTCAACTATCGCGTAAGCCTCTTTTTCAACTATGTGTAGTCGTATTTCAGATGGGTTTAATGATCGGGAAAAGAATGCTACAGGCCTATCAGCCTGTAGGAGAGTGCCTCCTATAGCTTTCTCTGAGGCATCGGTTTCAATAGTAAATGGTAGTTCGTCGTCGATAACCTTTACAGATGATTCGGCAACGTCTTTCTTAAGTTTTTCGAAAGAATTCACAACTATAGGAGGCATGGGAAATTGTTTATTTTCAACCAGGGGACGAATTTTGTGTGAATACTTAGGTATCCATTTCGCGTAGTAAGAAAACATACCAAGGCACCTCTTTAACGAATTTGAATCCGAAGGAGGAGGCATTTGCAAAAGAGGTTTCAAACGCTCAGGTTCAGGTTGAATAGTTCCGTCACAGATTTGGTATCCAAGCAAATTGATAGAACGAAGCGAAAACTTTGATTTTTCTCGGTTTATTTCGAGGTTGTATGTTGAGGCAGCCTTTAAGAAACGTTCCAAGTTAGCGTCATGCTCCTCTTGAGTTTTACCACAAATAGTAATGTCATCAATGTAAGAAAAAGTTCCGGATAACTTATTTTCAGAAATAAAGGAATTCATAAATCGTTGAAAGGCAGAAACCCCATTAGTGACACCCATGGGTATTCGTTTGAATTGATACAAACGATTTCCAGCTTGAAAAGCCGTGTAAGGCCGATCTTCGGGACAAATTTCGATCTGGTAGTAAGCTTTAGACAAATCAATCGTACTAAAAATATGATACTGGGCAATTTGGTTTACGAGATCCTCAATCCGAGGCAAAGGGTACGCGTCAAGTAGTGTGAAACGGTTAATGGTTTGGGAAAAATCAACCACCAATCGTTTCTTTCTATTAGGCGACGAAGTCACAACAATTTGAGCACGCCACGGTGAATAGCTGGTTTCAATGACATCGTCTTCAAGCAGTTGAAGAATTTCTTTTTCAATAAATCGGGCATCCTCCGCACGGTAGTTTCGGGATTTAGTAGCAATGGGTCTGCAATCAGGGGTCAGGTTTCGGAACAATTTTACAGGGGCACAACTAATCCTGGTTAGCGCGCAGATTTTTAAAACTTCCTGAGATCCACCAAAAGAAATAGTAATACCCCGGTGTAGTTTCAAAAACGGCATTCCGAGTATAATGTCCATACAGGAGTCAGGAAGCACAGTAAGGTCAATCTCTTTATATTCGCAACCATTGAAGAAAACGTTCTCGGTGCAATATTCAGACAGTTTAAGGGAAACGGCGGATGATGCCATAGAAATTACGGAGTTCCGTTTTAAAGTGGGCAGTCTCATTTTTTTGACAATACGGGCACTGATAAAATTATCAGAACTGCCGGTGTCTATAAGGGCAGTTAACTTTTTCCCTTTTAACTCCACAGTTTCGGTGATAGGAGGGCAACTATCACCACCTTTAGCACGGGCCCCTATTATAGCAGAAGAAGAACGTGAATGTCTCGGTAGAGTAGAACGGCAAACTTTAGAAAAATGTCCGAGTTTACCACAGCTTCGACATACCTTATTGCGGGCAGGGCAGAGGCGGCGGTCGTCCTTAAAGTGACGTCTCCCTCCACAGTTGTAACACTTGCCACGAACAGGAAGGGCAGCAGAGAACAGTACAGAGTCACACTTCATTGGAGAATCAGTTAGAGCAGAATTTTTAGAAATACCAGTGGCCTCCTCGGCAGAATCGGTCAACACATTTTTAGTTCCAGTAATAGAAGTAACGGCGGCTGCTCCAATCTGGGTGGCATACGATTCCGCGCGAAAGTGAGCTTGTTCTAAAGCCCTAGCACATTGAGTAGCTTCTGCGAGAGTTAGAGTGTCAGTTTCAAGGAGCCTAGCACGTATCAATGAGGACCGAAGACCACGAATAAATGCATCACGGACAGATTCATCCCTGTAAGTGGTGGCCGTTACGTCTTTAAAGCAACAGTCAGCGGCAAGTCGATTCAAGGCCTGAAGGTATTGGTCGACAGACTCGCTTTCTTGTTGCAAACGCGTAGAAAGCAGATGTCTAGCATGAATAACACATGGAGACTTGTCGTAGACACCTTTCAGTAAGTCAACAGCATGTTCAAAGCCAGAACAACCCTCGATAACGTCAGCAACAGTGGGACCGATGTTTAAATAGAGAACTTCGAGTTTATCAGGGTTTAACGAAGCAATAGTTGAGAGGTAGTAATTAAAGTTACGATACCATAATCTCCAAAGCTTGCTGGCCTGTGGGTCTGCCGAGGAAACGTCAAATTTGTCCAGGCGAATTATTTTCTCCATGAGGAAAATTAGTTCTGTAAATTGTGGTGGTGTTTTAACGTAACTGAAGACGGAAACAAAACCTCTTTAATAGGCTTTACAGAACTAATTTCGCAACACAAGAGCATGCAGTAAACGCAAGAGCAGGTAAACAAAATGCCGAAGAAAGAAAAGAACTCAGCCTTTTTAAAGGAAAAGGAACGTGTGCAAAATCACGTGCAATAGAAATTTTTACGAAAATATAACAGAGGGACAGGAAGATTTCCCCCCGGAGACTTGGACCGGAAGGCGGAGAATAGGAAAAGTAGCAGGACTGGGCTCAGGCGGCAAGGACGTCAGAATTTTTGTTGTGGTGTGACCGCGTGATGCGAGACCTGCTTTGTGTTTTCCCCTACGTTTAGAAGGGGTCATTAGCCGTCACTCATCTTCGAATGCCCGAAGTGTCTGTTTTATACCCATATTAACGGGGTATAATTGTTGAAGTAAATTTTGCGGTGTAGAGAACCTACACTCGCCTAGCTGTCGTTAGTTGTCTCATTAACCAAATCGAATCGCCGAATTTGGGTTTCCAGTATCCCTTAAATATTCGACTCCATATTGAATTGTTGCTACGTTTGGAAGACACTCCAAGTGTTGGTTGACCGGAGCCGCTACCCTAAGGAAGAAGAAAAAGAAAAGAAAGCGTCGGCCCAACAAGTCCCTAGAGAAAAAAAAAGCTTTCTGCTACGGGAAACCCTGAATTGTCCGCCTCCCGCCAACTTGAATGTAAGAGAACGCCATTTGTATTTCTCCCTTCTCGTAAGTATGTTTTGTCTGTGTTTGTAAAGCACACCTCCCTCTTTACCTCTTGGCTAGTTCGTAACTTGGTCGTAATATTTTTATTTTATGTTCCGCGATTGGTTTGATGCTAAATTACTTATAATTTTAGCAGTTCTCTTGTCTTTATTGTATATATTTCTAAGGCTAATCATTTATTAAATTGTACATGTTAAATGTAAACGATATTTATATGAACTCTAATTTAATATGTTGTAATAAATAGTTCTGTAATTTTAGTTCACGCATTTTTAATCTCATTTTGCTGAAATTCGTCTTTTGCTATTTTATATTTGTCTGGATGTAATCTGCATGGTGATGCTTGTGTAGCTGGTCCAGATGTGGTGATATAGTGTTTAGCAGTGTGACGGATTTCATCTGTATGTGTTAAAGGCGTGGTTAGTGTAGGGTTCTTTTTTATTAAATCATGTAGGCCATTAAGAGTTGGTATCGCCGAACTAATACCCGTTGACTTATAAATCGAGGTGATTCCCTTTGTTCTTAGTTTCGTGTTGTCGATGAGAGAGCGTGTAGCCATATTCACTGATAAGTCGAAATAGGCTAAGAAAACTACCCTTAGGATTGATGTGTAGATGTGCTTGGGTGAAAATCCACTGAAAAAAATCTTCGTAGGCCCAAATCGAGCGTTAGTGATATCTCACCGTATATCTCTATCTTTGATCCGTTTGTTGCCTGAGGTGTATATGTGGAGAAAGCAGGATTTTTTCTATTCGGTGGGATAACTCTTTTGAGCGCCAGTGTCAACTAAAAGTAAATATCGTTATTTTTGTCCATGATGTAAAATAGACGACTCCTTTGTTCTAATCCAGCAGCTAATGTCGTCTTTACTTGCTGCTGGCACAATCGTTTCCCTGGTGTTGTGTAGAAATGTGAGAAACCTTTGAATTGAAGTTGCATGGTTTTTCTGAACTTCCTTGCATATCTTCCAAATTTATAATGATACCAACAGGTATCGTGGGTAAGTCGCTTTCTGGAGAAAGAGTTCGACCTACTTCAATTTTTGTGTAGTGAATGGGATTCATTTCTGAATTTTGGACAAGAACGCTGGAATTTTTGAGCTTGTATCAGACTGTCCTTGTAAGCTGAGATTATTTGCTTATACAGCTGCGACAATTCATCTGATTTTTCTGTTAATGTTGCTGTATTTGTTAGTGCATACGATGAGGCGTATACATTTTTGTCCGGGTTGTTATTAACCTGCTATCTGCTATTTTCTCTAGCTGTAAATCATCGGGATGTGATGCCAGTATACGTGTTTTTAGTTTATCCATCCAGTTTTCTTAAGACCGCGCCGGACATGGTGTCGTCTCCTAATAAGGATCCCATTTTCTTTAAGAGTTGCAAAGATTTCATGTATCCCTGATTTACATTGTTAAATAAGCGTGTAATCTTTCCTGTGATTTACCCACGCGTCTAATAATTGCAGTTTTCAACGTCTCATAAGATTTTCCTTCCGGTATTTCGTTAAGCAGATCCAATACCTCAGTTGCTACATCTGCGGGAAGTTTTTCGACAACGTAGGCGTATTTAGAACTTTGTGATGTAATTTTCTTTACATTGGAAATTGCGTTGAACTGTGTGCAAACCAAATTTGTACGTTAGCCGTCTTGTAAGTCGGTAAATTAATTGTTATCGGTGCTTCCATGAGTTCTGTAGTGTTTGTATCTCTTTCCTGTGTCTTGATTTTGGTTATGTTTAAACAAAATGCGTTGCTTATTTTGTTGAAGCTTTTCTTTCACTCAGAAATTTGCGAGTTCATCTCACGACGATTGGTCACTACTTTCTTGGGTACAGAACACCCGGATTAAAAGAAAGAATTTAGTGCGGGATATCTTGTCCAGAGAATGCAACACAAATTCCAAGAAAAGATAAGGCAATAAGAAATGTTTGTAAAAAATTAGAAAATCTTATATTTAATAAAGAATAGACATTTTAATATTTTGTTTGAAAGAAAAAATGTCTTAGATTTAGGCAAAAGTGGTTCGAACAAAAAATGTCTATCTTTCGCTGTGTTTAATTCAACAGAGTAGTAGAGTAATGTCGATTGATTTTTCTTTTTGTGTCCGCCTCTAAATAGGTGGAAAGATAAAAGGGCGATACATTTAAAGTAAAAGAGAGAGTGAGTCAGAAATCTAAACTTATTTATAAATGGAACTTTGTGTGTGCCCGTTAACTATAGACTCCGAAACACCCAAACCGATTTTCTTGAAAATTTACAAAGTTGTACTATAAGCGTCTGCGAGTTACCCTGCGAGTTACCCCACCCACAGATAAATATCGAAAATCGATAATCGAAAAAAATCGAGTTATAGAAGGAGTGGTCCGATTTTAATCAAATTTGAATGCACTCATAGACAAAAACATAAACGATATTCAGAAGTTTCAATGTTGCAGTTCTTACAATAGTGCAGAAAATCGATAATATTTACTGGGTCTGATTAAAATCAGTTTTTCAGCCCTTTTAATTTAGTTTTTGCTTCGGGTTTGGCTCTAAGTAGATATAATTATAGTTCTTAGTCTCTGCCATGATACCATTTACTCAGAGGACTTATTTAGCCTTCAAAATTCAGTTTAAGACGAAAAAAACTATTTGATATCGATACCAGGAAATCAAAATTTGACTTACAAACATTCATTTTTCTTTCAGTCTACGGTTTCGCTTTAACTGTAGAGAACTATAGCTTTTTAGTCTTTCGTGCCAACGTCCAAGACCATGGATTATTTTTAAAGCTTTCATTACACCCGAGCAACGCCGGGCTATATTGCTAGTAACAGATAGGGGGAAAAGATTAATATAGAAATAGTATGTATTTTATTGATTTATATGCGTTAAATGTTCAAAGAGAAAATTTAAGTAGTAAATGTTACAAAGAAATAGTAGTAAAGAGTTAAATGAATCTAGCTTATTGTTGATAGTCGCAGTATGCGTCTATGTAAAAAGATTAATCAGGCTATTAATAAAGTGTTTTCATTTCCTTTTTATGCCCGGCAACAGAGTGAAAATCAAAGTCAATTCAATATTCAAGGAACATGAATAAGTACTTAGGAAGTCGCTTGCTCAGCTCGAAACCGCATTCCCATTTTCTTAAATGTTAACAAAATTTGACAGTGGTCATAAATCAATTTGTTATTTCCCATGCAATGTTAATTTTCACATTAACTTGTGAAATTTGCCTTGGTCTGGTTTTTTACAAATTTTTTCGGTCGTTCTAATTCATTTTTGCGGGTGTGCAATTTTAATTTCTGTGTTTTAGTTGTTGGATGATATAGGATTTCTATCTTATAACAGCTCTGTTCATACATTGAGCACTGTTTTATTAACACCTGAATAATAATAATAAACGTATAATTAGAGAATACCAATCTTAGTCAAAGTACAGGATCAGTTTAGCCTCTAGCTCTATCAACATATATATATACACACACATTCTCTGCAATCTAAACATCATTAGTTTCCTCAGGAGATGGCCAATTGCATTCGGTTTTAATTAAAGTAGCATTTCAAAATTGTAATTACGGTGAGACGCATTACTGTGAACAAAACTTTCCCGAAATTTCGCCTGGTAGTAATTATGTGAATGTGCATTGTGGTTATCGGCTCGGAACGAGAAATCGGGGAACCGAGTTCGAATTCCAGTTGACTTCCTTGCATTCACTTATGCACAAATAAGCTTGGGAGAAGTATTAATCCATCTCTTCCCTCCAGTTGTGGGTTAAATAACAAGACAGATTGAATTCTATAGTCTTTGCTGGCAACCAGTCTACCGCAGAATGCAATAGCAAACTACTGCGGGATAATCTTCTGCCCAGTCAGTCATGTCATTTTCGAGACATGATTGCCCAAAGCGTCTATCACGTATGGGATTTAAATGACTGGGTAATTATTAAAGGTGATAGAGAAAAATCTCCAACCTTTTGCTTATTACTAATAACATTGTTTTCTACTAATTTGTTTTAGAAGTAGTTATAACACATTTTACGGTAATCTTAAAGGTGTTAGTAGGTGAAAAGTATACAAGGTGAACGTCATCATTTTGTAGTTTGACAAAACAGTCAATACTCAGTCAGTCAGTTAAGTGTCATACATGATACACGCTTTGAGCGATCATGTCTCGAAAGAGACATGACTGACTGGGCAGAAGATTATCCCGCAGTAGGTTGCCATTGCTTTCTGCGGTAGATTGGTCGACGACTAAGGCTATAGAACCCAATCTGTCCTATTATTTAACCCATAATTGGAGGGAAGAGACGGATTAATACCTTTCCCAAAATTTTTGAGCGTAAGTGAATGCAAGGAATTTAACTGGAATTCGAAATCGGCTCCCCGATTTCTCGTTCCGAGTCGATATCCACGGCACCACAACACACTAAGAAAAAAAAAAAGAAAAAGAAAAAAACTCAGAATTTTAACGAAATGTGTAAACATTTGACTGCGCGTACTGATCTTTAAGAGAATCTACCACGAATATGGATCGGACGTGACAATGTGCTGTTAAAATGGCTACCATGTTCATCTCACTTAACACATTGTGGTTTTTTTTCTCTGGGGGTATGATTAAGGACATTTCTATAACCTCCTACAACCCTAGACGAACTTTAAAAGAATCAGAGGCAATCGAGAATGTTACGCAGTACATTCTACAACGTGTTTAGCAGGAGCTGGACTACCGACTTGTATTACTGGTGGAGAGCATATTGAACGTTTATGAAGCTTTGTGAAATTAGTTATAAAATCTACATCTCTTTTAAAACCCTACTCGAATGCAGATAAATTAATGTTTTATTGCTCAGCCTGAAGCCTACCTAATTCCTTTTCCTTGGATCATAGAGTTAATCAGATATTCACATTTTAAATTACGTCAATTGTTTTGGAACCGACTGTGTTTTGATCCACTCGTTTGTTTGCGAGCCAATTTATTCACGTCGAATATCAAATAATTAGATATAGATTGAGCGTAAAACTCTTAAATTTCTTTCATCTTCATATTAATATTCAGGGTTGCAAATTCTGAGGGCTCTGTTAGGTCTTATTTAAATATACATGGAAATCTACCAAACTATCCGTAACGTACTCGTTGATAAAATATAATAGCATTATCTATATGTTAAAAAGCCTAAAGATAAAGTATTTTCGACCAAAATTTCCTTTGAGGTTTCTTGTAAATTATAGCTTAATAAATGTTTTTTTTTTTTTTTTTACTGCACTTTGGTTGGATAGGTGGCATGTAAGACGTCTTATCAAAGAAGTGGTAGTAAGTCCAATTCAGGTAAATTGATTTACAAGAAACGCAGTCGTGTACTATATGTGTGTGTATTATTACTTAAACGTTGTTTTTAGTGGATACTCGTATTTGAATAGACTTTCCGTTTATTTATTCAACAGTATATGTATATATTTTTTGCCTTGAAGCGAAACGGATAATCTAGCTACACTAAAGAGATGTGCTGTGATACTGCAAAATAGGCTTGTTTGCAAGTGATGATTATATATATATATATATATATATATATATATATAATGAACATTGAGGTTAACACTCAGCGGCAACAGTTCGTTTCCTGTTTAAACGGAACCACCAGGACGAAAATATTCAATTTTCTCTCAAACATCACCGTTGCTTCTATGTTCAGTTCGTGATATACTCATCATCCTTCTGTAGAAACACATTTCACTTACCTCAAGTCTTTTCTCTATCTGTGAAGATATGGTCCAGCATTCACTGTCGTATAGGAGTACAAATATATAAATGTTTGGTATCCTTTTATTTTTCCATTTTTTCTTTTTCTTGATACTTTGCTTAGGTATTTGGAAGACATCTTTCGCTATCCAAATATTAACATCAGTTATGAACATATACTACACTTTAATCCCAGCTTGATAGTCGGACATTGAATAGAAAGATAACGAGTATCTCTGTCTGCTTGATCCCTGAATGCCGAATGTCTCCTTATAAGGAAACAACTAATTACAATAAGAAAACAAACACTACCTTTTAATCATAGCTTTGGGACTAGAGTTTGAGTTATGTTTAACGGCATATGAACCTCTGTGGGTTATTTAATGCCCAAAAATGGTGGAGTCTTAAGGGTTTTTTAATATTCGGTTATAGTGAGAAGGTTGATTTTAATGACTTTTTTTTATTCTTTTTTTATTTTAGAAAAATGAAAATGTCTTGTTTTGTATTCAAAAATGTTGCTGAGAATTTTTTTCTTCAAAAATGTGTTATGGTAATTTTTTTCTTCAAAAATGTATATTTTCTATAAAGGTTTATTTTTAATGTATATATTTCCATAAAAGTATATTTTATACTTTCATAGTGTTTTGACCCCAGTTTAGGTTTGACTATTTGTTCATAGCTAACAGATATTACCACTGCGGGTCAGGGGGGACCTGGGAACAACAAAAATTAAGAGGTGATGCCATACTCCTCAAAACCTCCCAATCAGAGGCCTTGCTGCCGGATGTAGTTTACCGTCATGCCCAGGACCTTTGGGACTAGAGAGTTTAACTGAAGTGGTACAAGTTGTTCCATTAATGAAATTCGGATGAAATATTAACATAACCATTAGATGTTTGAAGAACAGGTACTACACTTTGATCAAAGCTTTAGGACCAGACAGTGAGTGGAAACTGTAGCTCGAGATAGAACTGTTGGATCAATGCTTGCCGATATAGAAACGGCTAATATTACCATGAACATTATCGGTACATTGGTCTTTGAAGAGAAAGCAATAACGCTGCTTTTTGTTCGAGCCGAGCACTAATGGGATTATCTGTGTACAAATATCGTTTTGTGAAATGCTTCCGAGAGTCTCTGGAGACATTCATGCCTATGATCCGATGGAGGGAGAAACCGATAAACACACCGATTGCTGGGCATTTTAAGCACCCATGTGACAAAAGTAAAATCTGACTTACTGCACGTGTAAAGAAAGGTCCGTGGCAAGGATTGCTTCTTTTAACAGGTTAATGATATCCGAATAATCTTCGGAACTGATGTTTGCAAAGAGGTTGTGGCCCTGAAATGTAAATAAAATAATGTTTTTAGCAATGGATAACAAGGTGAAAAAAAAAAAAAAAAAAGGATTAACCGATATATGAAAAAAAAAAACATTTAATATCGAATGAATAATGACGTTGTTGTAAGAGAGTAAAAGGAGGAAGTAAGAGGCGCATATTATGAGGATATCCAAGATAGATAACGGTTGACAAGGCTTGAAGAGTGACAAGTTAATATCCGAATAATCTTAGGGGAGATATATATATATATATATGTGTGTGTGTGTAGATCATATATATATATATATATATATATATATATATATATATCGTATCAATCCGAGCATTGATACATTTGTTGACATTAGTGGCTCGTCGGTAGAAACCTGTTATTAACAACGAACTGGAATTTTATAAACCAATAGTCGTACTAGATATTTGTTCTAATTATTGAAATATCGAATTCTAATTTTAGCATTAATAGTTCATTGCAACATTAACTGTTATGGTGGCGTATCTACATAAGAATGGACTCATCCTCCGTCAATAAATACTAACCTGAGAGACTTCCGGGGACGCAGCGTAATTACAGTGTTCGCATTTTGTTGTATCCCGGGGGGTGGGGATAAACAGAGAAAAGAATAGTGTAAGAAATACTCTTAACACTGGGTATATATAAATAGAGATTTATTATACATTAGTACAATAAACCAAATACATGTACACGAATAACACTTATGGAGGCACTGTCTTTGAATAGGACGTATGCGTCCGTCGTGAGAAGAAAGCTTCCGTCACTCCCATGTAATGACGTAGACTTTAGTACAGTCAGTCGCTCGCTTTCCTCTACTACAGTTTGTTCCTGTCGCGGTCTTTTATGACCCGGGTTATACCCATTGCAGGGTAGGACCAGGATATTCCTCTACAACAATCTCTCTCCAGAACACATTTAAACTTCTATTTGCTGACTACTAAGACTTTTACTTGTCTATATGTTATGTTATTCTAATACACTGCATGAACCTACCTTCATTATTTTCGTACCTGTAATGTGATCGATCCCGACTTGGCAGCTCAGATACAGTCACTTTCTCACCGGCGCAATACTTTCACGGTTTCTGCTCCGCTGAACTTAGCTACCTGGTGTTCCCTATATACGAATTTACTCGAGCCAAATGATTAACAACTATGTCCCACCCTTTAACTGTGAAACCAATAAAATGTAAAAGCAAATTCTACGCCATCAGCTTCTTTTCTCGCACTTCGCGTCTTTGGAATTCCCTTCCATTTACTTGCTTCCCTGACAGCTACAATCTCCAAGAATTTAAATGCAAAGTCAATAGTCATCTATCTCCCTAACCTGCATCCTCTCTCTCATGCTCCTTTCTCCGTCCACTCCAATCTCATTAGTATTCTCATCCTTCTCTTACCCACTTCCTGACACCCCCTACAACCTGTCACTCTTTCTCATAACTTTCCTCCTATGTAACCCCCTCCAAAACAGTGGCAGTAAAATACTTTGCTTTGGATGATAGGATTATATATATATATATATATATATATATATATATATAGTTCATTGCTGTATTTTCGGTAGTCTATTGCAACTATTTTGGTGAGCGGTTTTTTTTTTATTACTTTATTATTTACTTTATTTTTAATCATTTCACCCCGGGCATTCCACTGCCACTATTGCGCAGGGGGTTACATAGGGGAAATGGATGAGGAAGAGTGGTTAGATGTAGAAAATAACAGAAGGAGGATGATAGGCGCGTAAGGATACCGAGAATGAGGGTTGGATAGATGGGAAGCGTGTTTGAAAGAATGAATGCAAGTTAGTGTGTTAGGTGTCTACTGACCTTACATTTAAAGTCCTGGAGGTTGTAGCTGTCGGAGAAGCAAGTATGTGGATTCATGCTACTTCCGGATGTCAGTCATCTCTATTTAAGTTTTTGTTCGCCACTGCTGTCGCTATGTATTGAACTTACAAAATAAATGAATCAGCCCATAGGCTGAGCCACAAAAATCCCCTAAGCAGGCCAAGCATAGAAACGAATATCAAATGGGAACAATTAATACTGAGTGCTAGAGAAAACCAATTACAAACATCAAGTTTGTAATATGAGCTCTGTCAGACAAATTGATTACTGATTTTCAAACATTCATATAATTATGTCATGAAAGACACATGGTCAAGTGGATAAAAGCTTTGGTTAGATCCATTGATTTGCTTCAAAGAGTTCAATTATGACGTGGTTAGTCAGGGTTTATCCTGGCGTGTCGAAGACATTACGACTAGCGACCCGAGAGCTGTGTCACCTCTGGTGCCGTGTTGACCAGGATAAACCCTCACTAACCGCGTCATAACTGGTGCTGTGACCAGGATTCAATGATTTTGAGAATTTAACCTTGCTTGACCTCATCAAAAGTTTGTAACATTCCCGAAACAGTATTTTGGTTTAAGTTCATTTTTACATTTTCACATCTACAAACGCTTCATCACAATGATCGACAATATGATGACCCCATCTGACCTCTCGCTCACACCTGCAAAATTCACGTTCCCGCCAGTTTCCAAGATTTTAAAGATTTTCAATATATTTTTCACAATTTCTTAGCCGCATTCATATTGCGATCGACAATAAACAATTTTATCTATTAGTTTTATTTTTCTCTCCACTCATATTGTAATCTGCAGAATTAATAATACCACTAGTAATAATTTATTTCTCTCCGTCGCGCTAAACTTAGGATTACATTTTTTTTCCACATACTAAAATAGTGTTATACAATACCTGACGACCGTATTCAGAATTATCGAGTCAATGCGAACGCTCTTAGCTGTATAATATGTGCTTCACCAGGGCTACATAGAGCTTTAAATTCAGATTTTTTCCTTTCCTAAGCCGATTGCAACCGAATGATATTGAACCTTGTATGTCTTACTCTTTACCTATAACTGAGAGAAGAAAGGTTGGGTTCGTTACTTCCTAAGAGCATTAGAAATTAAGGGAATTAAATTAACACGTCTTGAATTCGAAATCAGTTCCGATTACACAATCAGAGCTGCAATTCATTACTCCACTTCGACTCCATATTGTAACTTTATTATTTTATTAAATGAAACCACAATGAATTCAGACACGAGAGTTCATTAACAACTCTCCACGGGCCAACCAACTCATTACCAATAATCCTCGCCCAGAACATGACTTCTGGACTTCCTTGTAGACGGCACAGTAAAAGAGGCGTACAGATGCCCTTCAGGCACCATCCTCTTTGCCACCTTTGTCCCATTCGTGAGTAACACACTATTCTAAATAGTTCTCTCTAGCATACACGTTTAGTGAAGAGATTCGAGCTTGGGACCCGATTCTAAGGTCTTCAGGATGCTCTATCGTTAAATTGTAAGTGCCGTTTAAATACATTTACTATCATAATGGATGATTATGGATCCTTGTCTTAGAATTGGTTAGAATTAGTTTAAGAATAATAGTCAAACGTCTACATTTTTTAAATCGGTTCACCTCAAGCAGAGAGGAAGCGTCGCCAGATGCACAGGGGTTAAAGACTGAGTACAGCAGGTATTGTTTAGGAGAGTTTTGTTTTGTTTAACGGCATATCAACCACTGTGGGTTATTTAAATGTTCAGTTATAGTGAAAACGTTTAGTCAGATTTTGATGAAAATGTTTTTATTTTAACACATTGAAGTTGTCATCCAGTTTTTTTATTATAAATAAGTTGCTGGCAATTATATTTTCCTCAGCAATGTGTCGCTAGTAACGTCGTCTCCTCCTCAGCAATGTGTCGCTAGTAACGTCGTCTCCTCCTCAGCAATGTGTCGCTAGTAACGTCGTCTCCTCCTCAGCAATGTGTCGCTAGTAACGTCGTCTCCTCCTCAGCAATGTGTCGCTAGTAACGTCGTCTCCTCCTCAGCAATGTGTCGCTAGTAACGTCGTCTCCTCCTCAGCAATGTGTCGCTAGTAACGTCGTCTCCTCCTCAGCAATGTGTCGCTAGTAACGTCGTCTCCTCCTCAGCAATGTGTCGCTAGTAACGTCGTCTCCTCCTCAGCAATGTGTCGCTAGTAACGTCGTCTCCTCCTCAGCAATGTGTCGCTAGTAACGTCGTCTCCTCCTCAGCAATGTGTCGCTAGTAACGTCGTCTCCTCCTCAGCAATGTGTCGCTAGTAACGTCGTCTCCTCCTCAGCAATGTGTCGCTAGTAACGTCGTCTCCTCCTCAGCAATGTGTCGCTAGTAACGTCGTCTCCTCCTCAGCAATGTGTCGCTAGTAACGTCGTCTTCTCCTCAGCAATGTGTCACTAGTAACGTCGTCTTCTCCTCAGCAATGTGTCGCTAGTAACGTCTTCCCTTCAATAACGCATCACCACTAACATTCTTCCTTCATAAATGTATCGTTAGTGATATATTTCCTTCATAAATGTATCGTTAGTGATATATTTCCTTCATAAATGTATCGTTAGTGATATATTTCCTTCATAAATGTATCGTTAGTGATATATTTCCTTCATAAATGTATCGTTAGTGATATATTTCCTTCATAAATGTATCGTTAGTGATATATTTCCTTCATAAATGTATCGTTAGTGATATATTTCCTTCATAAATGTATCGTTAGTGATATATTTCCTTCATAAATGTATCGTTAGTGATATATTTCCTTCATAAATGTATCGTTAGTGATATATTTCCTTCATAAATGTATCGTTAGTGATATATTTCCTTCATAAATGTATCGTTAGTGATATATTTCCTTCATAAATGTATCGTTAGTGATATATTTCCTTCATAAATGTATCGTTAGTGATATATTTCCTTCATAAATGTATCGTTAGTGATATATTTCCTTCATAAATGTATCGTTAGTGATATATTTCCTTCATAAATGTATCGTTAGTGATATATTTCCTTCATAAATGTATCGTTAGTGATATATTTCCTTCAAAAATTTATTTTTTCATCTATAAAAGTCTGTTTTTATACTTTCATAGTGTTTTGACCACGGTTTGGGGATTAAATATTTGCTCATAGCTAGGACCAAATCAAGTGCTACCACTCCGGGTCAAGGCTGACCTGGGAACAACGGCAATTAATAGGTGGTTCCATGCTTTTCACAACCTCCCAATCAGAGGCCTTGCTGCCGGGTGCAGTTTACCGTCATACCTAGAATCCCAGCGGGTATTAAGAAAAGGAAAAAATATGAACGGGATTCCAGATAATAGATGGTAATTGACGTTGCATTTACATTTTGGGACAGTGTAGATATCAAGGAAGCAAGTTAAAGGAAGAGCGTTCAACAGGTGAGAAGTGCAAAAAAAAAAAAAAGGAACTTAAAGGAGTAGCGGTTGCATTTTACTATTTCAACAGTGAAAGGATTGTTTTTTTTAGTCAGCACTTGAATGTTCAGAATTCAAAATTTCTTCATCATACATTTGCCGCTTTCAATGTTTTTACCACTTTCTCCTATTCTGTCATTCATAATTCATTTTCTAGAATTTTGTTTTCACGTTGAATAAAAAAAGCTTTTTAGTTCATGTTGCATATGACTTGGATCGGTTCGTGAGAAAAACGAAATCTCTGTAATGGATTCTAACTGCTCCGCAAAATTACTTGACATTGCACACTGTTGATAATGCGAAGCCAAGATCTTTATTAGAAATCCACAAGAATATATGAAGTCGACCAGATTATTAAGAATCGGGATTTTCATATTGATATGTCCCGGAAAGGAATATATATCAATACGAGGTAGTTAAGTGGTTTAGGCAAATATAAGCGGGTAGGTCAATTTAGTTCGTAGACGTAATTGTCGTATACAGTATCCTGAGACGTAGTCAAAGGTAGACCAGTAAACCATTAGTGGAAAGATCTCTAGATCTCTCTCACTCACTCTGAACGTCCTTGCCTTCGTCTATATTTATGGCTGAAAGCAGCCAATCACATTCCACTTAAGAGAAATCAAGGTGCATACCTATTCAGTACATCACATATAATAATGGAACGCATGGTATCAGTTTAGCAACAACAACAAGTCGTCAACAACAACAAGTCGTCAACAACAACAAGTCGTCAACAACAACAAGTCGTCAACAACAACAAGTCGTCAACAACAACAAGTCGTCAACAACAACAAGTCGTCAACAACAACAAGTCGTCAACAACAACAAGTCGTCAACAAGTCGTCAACAACAACAAAAAGTCAACAACAACAAAAAGGTCAACAACAACAAAAAGGTCAACAACAACAAAAAGTCAACAACAACAAAAAGTCAACAACAACAAAAAAAATCAACAACAAAAAAAATCAACAATAACAAAAGAATTAACAACAACAAAAAAATTAACAATAAAAGGGAAGGGCAAATATTTGTTAATGAAACGAGTAAAAGTTACGCAGATGGTACACTGCTGATAGCAGACACAGAAAGGAAACTACAAGACCTTTTATAGAAGGTAGCTGAAGAGAGTGACAAGAAAGGACTACACAAACTGCAAGAAAACCGAATGCATAGTCATCAGCAAAAAAGAGCAGCCCAAAATGCCAAATACAGGTGGGGGATACTAAAATCAAGCAGGTACAGAAGTTTAAATATCTGAGAAGTGTTCAAACAGAAGACGGAAAGTGCGAAACAGAGATCTGAAGGTGAATTGGCCTGGAAAGAAGGACGCATTTCAGAAGCTGTTTAAAGGATTAAGAGACAAAAATTTCCTTAGAAACTAAGAAAAGAGTATTGGATTGCTATGTGATGTCAGTTCTACAATATAGAAGTGAATGTAGGAAAAATTCAGGCAACTGAAATGTGGTTCTACAGAAGGATGCTGCGGATATCATGGATCGAGCATATGAGCAATGATGGAAACGAAAAGGAAATTAATACTGAGCATCAGGAAGAGACAGCTAAATTTCCTGTTTCATGCAATGAGGAAGGATAGCTTGGAGAACCTGATACTAACAGGCCACATATAGGGAAAAAGGGACAGTGGAAAGCAGCGGATAACATATTTGAAGGACCTGAGCGAGTGGATGACAGAACGGGGGTTGCGTGGTGTAACAGGAGAAAGCGTGCTAAGAGCCACCAGGGATAGGGAGACGTGGAAAGCCATGATCGCCTACGTCTTGAAAGGACAAGGCACATAGAAGACTTTACTAAAATCAAGCAGGTAAAGAAATTTAAATAATTAGTAAGTGTTCTAACAGAAGACTGAAAAAGCAACAGTGAGATCCTAGGTCGAATTGACAAGACCAAGGATACATTCTCAATGCGGAGCAGAATATTTTGAGAGAATAAAATTTCGTTAGAAACAAAAAATACGGAGTTGCTATGTGATGTTTGTTCTTCAATATGGCAGTGAATGCTAGACAATTTTATCAAAGATTGTAAAGAGACTTGAAGCAACCGAAACTTGGTCCTACAGTAGGATGCTGAGGATACTATGGACCGAACACGTGATGAACGATAAGGTGTTAGAGAGGATGGAAACGAAAAGGAAACTAATACTTAACATCAAGAGAAGACAGCTAAAGTTCCTGGAATATGTAATGAGGAAAGGGGGCTTGGAGAGATACGAAGAAAAGCAACGCGTACCAGACTTGCTGGGTTTGAGCAAGTGAATGGCGGAGTGGGATTTCGGTGGGGTTACAAGATAAAACGTTAAGAATAGGGAAATCTGGAAGGCTATGTCCTGAAACGACATGTCACATAGAATCGATTTTAACCGAATTTCTTTTTTTTTTTTAAATTAACATTAATAACCTTCGTCGTTGTCATTTCTAATTCGGCGGGGAAAAATGTGTAGTTTCAATGAAAAATGGTGGAAGAGATTATATTGAAATATTTGGAGTAATTTACAAAAAAAAAAAAAAAAAAATGGAAAGTTTTTAAAGCATTAACTCTTGTCGTGATCCACATATTGTCTCAAAACCATATGCGGTTAATTCTGAGAGAAATAAAATCAATATATTTTTAAAATGAATACTCATATTTGAAATACTATTTAAAACAGTGTGTATTACGTCTATCGCATTACGCACTCGAAAAATCTTACAAAGGTTACAGAATTTCAGATAGATAATAGGCTTTAGCAAAATTCGATCTAAATGTTGGTAAAATAACTGAAATGAGGTAACTAATAGACACTGTATTATATATATATATATATATATATACGATATAAATAACACTTAAAATAATATAATGTATGATCATAATAAAAAATATATAATAATGTAATTAATAATAATAACAACAACAACAATAAAAGTGGGCAACAGGAATTCTCAAAGAAAGACGGTTAAAATATGTGCCGATTGGAACCTTACTGATAAAAGCAATTTAACCTATTGAAATAGTTTGGATGTAACAAATATAAATTCTTATAGATGACTAACTGCGTCTTATTACGAAATGCTTTTGTAACCGTTGTGTTTGAGTGGGGGAGGGACTTTTCTTTATTTTCATGAAAGGCAACTATTTTTTTCATCATTTTTTTCTTGTCTTAAAAAAAAAATCTATTTTCCCCTCAGAAGTCATTGCAGTAAATCTAAAATTATTTCCTGTTTTTTTATACAACAAATAAATAAAAAAATAAAATAAAAATATAAAAAAATTAAAAAAAGATCTAATCATTAGCTGAGATTAAAAATGTTCTATCTGTAATCTTCGTACTTTTTAGTTATGCCCCCTGGCATTTTCTTTTTTTTTTTCTCGCAAACTTTTTCTCACTCTCTCAAACACTTTCTCGCTCTGAAAATCTTACAAAGTTTCTCAAACTATCACTTTCTCACTCTCAACCTCTCACTTTCTCGCTTTCTCTCAACCTCTCTTCTTACTCTCACTTTCTCCCTCACTCTCTTGCTATCTTATTTATGTCTCATTCTCTCACACGCCATAACTGGATCACACTCTCAGCCTCTCCCTCATCTCCTTTCATCTCACTGTGTTTCACTTCCTCCTCCTCACCTCGCGACGACCTATATAAGCTTATTCACATAAGTATCTTCATTAATAGCAAGAAAATTACATATATTTCTCTAAATTAATCAAGAATTATGTTTGACTAAACTTGGACGTCGAATCTCTCAAAACCACGACCCGGAGCCGGAATCTCGAAGCCAGTCCGATGTTTTATTCAGAATAGTTCTGACAACTGCGATGACGTCTGTTAACAGCTGTATTGGATTTTCTCTTTCCTTTGGACAACATTGTTGGCGTGAAGAGGTGAAACGTGCTGTATTGGTAATCGCCGATCTTTCTGCCTACGTTCTGACAAGGAAACTTGCTGCATCGCCATAACCATTTGGTGCAGATCTAAAATCTCTAGAGACCGACGAATTTCAAATACCTTAACATTCAAGTAGAGTAGCGAAAGACCGAAAAAATTTCGCTGGAAACAGAGAAGATTGTACTGGATTGTTGTACGATATTTGTCCTTCAATATGGCAGCGAAAGCTGAAAAAAATCAAAGATGAAGGAAAAACTGAAAACAACTGAAATATGGTTCTACAGAAGGATGCTGAGGATACCATCGACAGAAAGTGTTAGCAACGACTAGGCTTTGGAGAAGATAAAAACGAAAAAAGAAAACTAATACTTAACATCAGGGAAAGACAGCTGAAGTTTTTGGGACATATGAGGAAAGACGGCTTGGAGGATCTGATTATCACGGGACGGAGAGAGGAAAAGAGAGACAAGGAGAAGCAACACCTGACATACTAGATGGATGGCGGAGCGGAGGTTGAGCGTTATAACAGGAGAAGGGAGTATTAAAATCTACAACAGATAGGGAGATGTGGAGGGCCATGATCGCCTATGTTCTGAAAAGACACGGCACAGAGAAGTTCTTCATACGAAATAATTTTTAGTATTTAAATAAGAATGACGAAAACCAAGAACAAAAATAGTCACAAATGTTGTTTTAGATGCAAGTAGTGTAATTTTTTAAAATTATGAACGAAAATCATTTAAATCAGACTTAACCATAAAACTAACCCGGCCAAGATTGCGTTCGTTTAGACGGCGGTAGCAGTATAGAATATGTCCAAGTTATTTGTTACCTTAACAAAGAAAGAAAAGAGAGAAAGAAGAGAGAGAGAGAAAGAGAGAGAGAGAGAGAGAGAGAGAGAGAGAGAGAGAGAGAGAGAGAGAGAGAGAGAGAGAAGAGAGAAAGAGAGAGAGAGAGAAGAGAGAGAGAGAGAAAGAGAGAGAGAGAGAGAGAGAGAGAGAGAGAGAGAGAGAGAGAGAGAGAGAGAGAGAGAGAGAGAGAGAGAGAGAGAGAGAGAGAGAGAGAGAGAGAGAGAGAGAGAGAGAGAGAGAGAGAGAGAGAGAGAGAGAGAGAGAGAGAGAGAGAGAGAGAGAGAGAGAGAGAGAGAGAGAGAGAGAGAAAAAGAGAGAGAGAGAGAGAGAGAGAGAGAGAGAGAGAGAGAGAGAGAGAGAGAGAGAGAGAGAGAGAGAGAGAGAGAGAGAGAGAGAGAGAGAGAGAGAGAAAGAAAAAGAGAGAGAGAGAGAGAGAGAGAGAGAGAGAGAGAGAGAGAGAGAGAGAGAGAGAGAGAGAGAAAAGACAAGTCCCCCCCACAAAAAAAACCCAAAAAACTCCACCCCCCCCAAAAAAAACCCAACCCCACCAAAAAAAAATAAAAAATAAAAAACCCAAAAAACAAAAAAAACCCACAAAAAACCCCACAAAAAAGAAAACTTTTCAAAAAAACATTGAAGCAACGGAAATATGGTTCTACAGAAGGATGCTGCGGATATCATGGACTGAGCATGTGAGCAACGATGAGGTGTTGGAAAGAATGGCAACGGAAAGGAAATTAATACTGAGCATCAGGAAGAGACAACTGAATTTCCTTGGACATGCAATGAGGAAGGAGGGCTTGGAGAACTTGATACTGACAAGCCAGATAGAATGAAAAAGAGACAGAGGAAGGCAGCGGATAACATATTTGAAGGGCCTGATCAGGTGGATGACGGAACAGGGGTTGCGAGTTGTAGCAGGAGAAAACTTACCAAGAGCCACCAGAGATAGGGAGACCTGGAAAGGCATGATCGCCTATGTCCTGAAAGGTCTTGGGCACATAGAAAAAGAAGATTCTATGATCATTTTTCTTAGCTCATACTTCAAATATTTGAAGTTTTTATGACTTGCACAACCTGAATTTTACCATGTGTTCAGCGCAAGTGTCAATGATTTCATTCTTATTCCAGATAGTTATTTTCCTTTTTCGAAATGTTTGCATTTGTAGAGAATGCTGAATGAAGTTTTGGTTAAGGGAAAAAATACAATGGAATAGATGAAGCGACGTTAAATGTGGCACTGCTACGGTTTATAAGCCATTTGGGAAGACATAAATCTTTTTCTACATCCGGATTATCCTATTGCCGGTGATCTTGATAAAGTGGTTTTAAAAAGATATGTGCTGAGTGAGTAATTCGTGCAACCTTTCTATCATTAAGAAATTTAATCTTGCAAGGAAGCTGCGAACCCCTCACAATAAGAAAGGAAAATTAAGAGATGCTAAAATTACAGCCAAATTATCCAGGGCATTATTATAATTTCTGGAAAAAAAAAATCTTACAATTTTCGCACGGCTCAAGATCCCCTCGAGATAGATGGTTACAAAATAAAAGGCAAAGTTTATGATAATGTGTGTAGAAGATAGCGTTTATGCTTAGAATTGAGATGATTCCAAAAAATAGTGGTCCGTGGGAAGAAAATGCTACAGTGGATGTTATGTCTCACTAATTGTTGTGGATATTCGTCGCCCATTTCTTGTGGCAAAACTTCACGCAAATCATCGTCACCAGTTTGTTGTGGAGCGGTTATGGCGAAACTTCGCTGTAAAGTTGTAGTGACCAGTTTGATTGGAAGTAAGTCACGAAACGCAGGAGATAAAAACAGTATATTAATATCACAATATATATATATATATATATATATATATAGATAGATAGATAGATAGATAGATAGATATATTAATGGTTGTTACAATGGTTTTTAAATTCATAGTATCACTACACAAAGATTTTCGCGTTTCGAAGCTGCTACGTGTGCTTATCATCGTTGAAATGAAAATTAAATGGTGTAAACGGTTTATTTATGGTGATATGATGTTTAAGTGAATGTGGGGTGGGAGTTTATTCTGATTTAGTCGGCCGCAGATCATATATATATATATATATATATATATATATATATATATATATATATATAAAGTCCAATCGGAGCTGACTAACTGCGTACTAGCTGTCGTCTTAACTACCTATGGAAATCACGCAGGTTACTATATATAACAAGAGGAACGCTAAAGAAATACGGTATTTACCTGAGCCTCCCCACAAAGACAGGGGTGGAACATGACCGATTTTTACTGTGGGGCATTCCGCAACCTACAGTAAAAATCTAAAACGCTTGTGCCAAAATATCCCATACACGGCACATTTGCGGTACACTGGTTGCTAACCAAGGCTATAAAACCCAGTATATCATGCTATTTAACCCATACCTTGAGGAAGAAGCGACAAATTCATAACTTTCCCATGGGTATTTGCGCCTAAGTGAATGAAACGAATTCAGCTGGAATTCGAACTTTGCTCTCCGATTTCTCGTTCCACGCCGATATCCACTGCATCCCATCCACAATTATGATGGAATAGTAAGTTTGATCCTTACTAAGTGTCCTACATTTTCGACCTTGTGTCATAACTAAGATACTATACTAACTGAAAAAACCAGCATCTAAACTTATTTATAAATAGAACTGTGTGTGTGTGTGTGTGTCCGTCCGTTACCTATAGACTCCGAAACTGCTGAACTGATTTTCTTGAAAATTTACATAGTTCTACTATAAGCGTCTGCGAGTGTTCTTAGCTAGGTTTTGTGTCGAGGTACCCTCGATAAATATCGAAAATCGATAATCGAAAAAAAATTGGGTTATAGAAGGAGTGGTCCGGTTTTAATCAAATTTGACACACTCATAGACAAAGACATAAGAAATGATATTCAGGAGTTTCAAGCTTGCAGTTCTTACAATAGTGCAGAAAATCGATAATATATACCGGGTCCGATCAAAATCAGTTTTTCAGCCCTTTTATTTTAGTTTTGGCTTCGAATTTGGCTCTAAGTAGATATAATTGTAGTTCTTAGTCTCAGCCATGATACCATTTACTCAGAGGACTTATTTAGCCCTCAAAATTCAGTTTACGGGAAAAAAGACTTATTTGATATCGATACCAGGAAGTCAAAATTTGACTTACATCCATTCATTTTTCTTTCAATCTACGGTTTCACTTTGACTTGAAATAACTATTGCTTTTTAGTCTTTCATGCGAACGTCCAAAGTGTCTGGGCTCCAGGACCATGGATTCGTTTTAAAGCTTTCATTCACCCGAGCCACGCCGGGCTATATAATTTAAATTACAGGAAGACTATATGGCCATGCTTTTTCAAAAACATTACTGCGAAAGTGAACAAAGAGACGATACTCCCCATGCTACCCGGACATTCGTTACGTGGCCGACATTACATCCTCAGTTCGAAGTCATATTCATATTTTTTTATAAAGTTTATGCCTTGTCTGAAAAATTGATGGTTTGCTTTGAAATTTTATCAACAAGCCAGACAAACACCCAAGATTGCAATTTAATAATTGTTATTGACTTCTCTGCCGCTATTATTTCGGCGTCTTTAATTAATCAGAACGAATTCTGATGGAAACTAACCCCAAAGGAGGTGTCACAAATTTCCATTCATACTTCCCCTTTTCAATATAGTGACACGCTTATTACTAAGATAATAGGTACTCCGACCTGATGTAATGGTTAACTAGCTTTTCTTTCTAGAACAATTACGATGGAAATGGAAATTTTGATCCACACTAGGAACACCACACTTTCGATATTGTGCCATATATAAACTACGGATGGAAATTAATTTCGGAAACTTGACGTGGTATAATAGTTAGCACTCTTGTCTTGCTATAACTTATTATTGAGCAGTAAGTGCAAACCTTACTGGGTGCTACATACCTCGTACGACATCACTGCTAAGCTTAGAACATTAAAATTAGATTAATTTTGATTATCAGTAAAATTAATATAAATGTTCTTATTGACATTTTTTCCACACAGCATTCAGCCAGTTAAGTGACATACGTGTATACGGTTGGGCGATCATGTCTCTTTCGAAACCTGACTAACAGAAGATTGCTATTACTCTTTGCGGTAAAGTGGTTGCCAGCCAAGGCTATAGAACCCAATCTGTCCTATTATTTAACCCATAACTGGAGGGATGAAACTGATTAACCCTCTAGGGCCATTCGTATCATATTTGATACAGTATGAACACAAGCCTTGAAAGAAATATTTTCCTGAAAAATTTTTTAAGAGAAATATTTTATAAATTTCAAATGAAAGCAGTACTGACTGCTCAGTCAATGAATACCAAATGTTTCCTTATAGGGAAATACTGTATCAAATATGATACGAATGGCCCTAGAGGGTTAATTCATTTCCCAAGGGTATTTGTGCGTAAGTGAATGCAAGAAATTCAACTGGAATTCGAACTCGGCTCCCCGATTTCTCGTCCGGAGCCGATATCCACTGCACAACGATTAAAGCACAACATTCTCTTTAATAAAAAAAAGTCTTTCAAAAAGTTACTTTTTTGAAAATTTATTTGAAGTCGTGTAAGTGAATTAAAACAAGTATTACTTTTGGCTTAAAATATCGCAGAAAAGTTTATTTAACGCAAAGTTCAGTGCTTAATGAGGTTTGACACATCTAGCGATAACCTTATTATCGCAAATGGAAATAAGTGTTGTAAAATTACATGACGAAAGCAATGTAAACGCCTTTTTAGATATTTTTACAACCCAGTATTCATAAATGTTAATGTTTTAAGCATTCAAATATTTAGAAGAATTTTAGATACTTATTTACGAATAAGCTTGCTAAGATAGAATATGTGTGTCGACCAGCGAAACACTGTCTTGTGATAGCCTTAAAATTCTGATGTTCTGACAGAGTTATGCAGAAATACCAAACCTTTGGTTGAATTTTACAGAAACAAAAACCAGTTCTTAGAGATTAAAGCATGTTTCCTTCAGGGTGATACTCTTGCAACTTTTTCTTTGTTATCGCCCTTGACAATGTATTGAGAACTTGATAAACATAATCTCGGATAGACTTCAGCAAAACTCAAGTTAATATCCTATCAAAAGTGTACTGATATTGATATTGCATATGACTCAGCTATAAAAGTAGACACCACTATCAATTTCAGTTCTACATTATCTAGAAAATTTCGCTAATAATTTTGGACTATTTCAGTGTCTCTAAAATTGAAAGCATGAACTTCACTCAGCAAACGTAGGTACAAACTGTCTCATATGCATCAATAAAAACCTGTCAAAACTTTTACATACCTAGAAAGCAAAATAAATTCTACTGAAGGATGAAAAAAAACTGTGAACATGAAAGGGAGACTAGCGGCGGCTCTGGAAAAAAGAGGGTTCGTTTGTGTCTGGCTTGCAGGGCAGTAATCGGATCCAAAGAAAGAAGCACCGCCATCATATAGAAAAAAAAATACTCACCGCTGTCTTAATAATCCACCTTCAGCCCATTCTAAAGGAAAAAAGAGAGGAGGCCCCCGAGTGGAATTTTTATAGACTGAGGAAATGGATTATGGGTAGAGTGTCAGATAAAACCGACCGACCGATTTCACCCGGGAGTTTTTGTGGCGTCAATTTCTTGGCGAGAAGCTGAAGCAGAGAGAAACAGTGAAAAGGTGGAAGGAGGAAAGTGGAGGAGGAAGACGAAGAGGCGTAGCAAGAAACCAGCTGGGAGAGCTTTGGATTGAAATCCAACGGTCTGTGGTTCGATCCCTGGCTCTGCACTCATTAGAAGAAAGTGTGCAACAAAAACCGAACAGGTAAATCCTGAACAGCCTTGAATAGAACAGGTGTAATCGCAAAATCTGCTCTGCCAGGGAACCTCAAACGGAGCTTCTTTCGGGCTGCTGCAGAGTTGGTTTTAATGTATGGTGCCACTGTTTGGACAGTAATTGAAATTCTGGAATCTAAGTTTTAGTTTTCTTAGCTTTGTCTAAACGGCATATCAACCTCTGTGGATTATTCAATTCGAAAAAGGTGAGATTTTAAGGTATTTTTTAAATGTTTAGTTATAGTGAGGAAGTTGATTTAGTCAGAGTTTGATTAAAATGTTTTGTTTTTATTCTTTTTTATTTTAGAAAACTGAAAATGTCTTAGTTTTGTATTCAAAAATTTTTCCTGAGATTCATTATTTTCTTTAAAAAATGTTATGATAATAACTTTTTCTTTCAAAACTGTATATTTTTCTATAAAAGTCTTTATGTATATATTTCTACAGAAGCATTTTTATACTTTCATACTGTTTTGAGCACAGTATGGTGGTTAACTATTTTCCTAACAGGTGCTACCAGTCCGGGTCAGGGTGGACCTGAGAACAACAGCAATTAAGAGGTGGTTCCATGCTCTTCACAACCTCCCAATCAGAGAACCAGTCTTACATGAACGCAGAATGCACTTTGGAGGAAACTTTTGACAAGAACCTGCGCTGAGCCCCTAGAGTTGGTGCAAGACGTTTTGCTCGCCCACCCTCACTGACAAACTGTGTTATAGCAGAAAATTACCTTCCGCCATTGACACAAAACAGTGATAGTTGGCCTGATAAATTCAGGAATGTCCGACCTTGCTAGAACAAATGAAAAACATAAAAACTGTCTGGAGAAAAAATAGCTACAATTACTTTTTTAGAGTAACAAATTATTAAACAAACAATCAGAACTCATTTTAAAGTGGAGACAAAGAAAGACATTCTTTCGAATACAAAAATAAAAAAAATAAATAAAACTATTTGTCTATACTTCTGGGATGTGGTAGTATTTACACTATTTACATTATCGGACTATTGTTGTCATTTTTACAACGTGTCGTCCTTCGTACGCTAAGGATTTCTTTAGGTGCTAAAAATCTCGAACCGAACACTTTATTTAGATCACTGGGGTATATATATATATAACTGACATCGCTATAAAATAGCTACAAATCATGGCATTGGGGTCCACAGTAGTTTTTACTCAGTGGCCCCCAGGAGAATTAGAAGTGGAACCGTTACCGCACGATCGTTAATAGACCTTGCTACCCATATTGCATAAATTGGGCACCCCGAGGTGGTGTAATGGTTAGCAAGCTTGTCTCGCTAGGATCATAACAACTGAGTAATGAGTTTGATCCTCACTGGGTGTTCTTTACTTTCGGGTTTGTATCACATTTAGGCTACGCTTAGTAAATCACCATATTGCAAGTATATATATATATATATATATATATATATATATATTATACCGGCCATAATTATTAGACCACCCCAGTGTTTTAAAATTGATTTATTTCTTACCATTTGTTAGTATTTATTGCCAAGTGAATAACTGTAAATGAAAAATGAATTTATAAATATTTAACCATTGCAGTTTTATTAATGAAAGAATAAAGAAAATTTAGGGTGATTCGGACGAGTTCATCTTTGCTTCTTTACTTTGTAAAATTTTGCAAAATGATAATAACCAAAAACGTTCTATTTTCATTTAGAATTATCCACTTAAAAATAGTATGAAATGCATCATTTCTTTTAAAAAACAACGGTCGTCTGATAATTATGGCCTGTAATATATATATGTATATATAAGAGACAGACACAGAGACAGACACAGAGACAGACACAGAGACAGACACAGAGAGAGAGAGAGAGAGAGAGACAGACACAGAGAGAGAGAGAGAGAGACAGACACACACAGAGAGAGAGACAGACACACACAGAGAGAGAGAGAGAGACAGACACACACACAGAGACAGACACAGAGAGAGTTTGTGTGTGTGTGTGTGTCAAAAGATTGTGTTTAAGCATGAAATACTGTCGCCGCTGGGTGTTAACCTCTCTCTCTCTCTCTCTATATATATATATATATATAGATAACATCTTGATAAGAGATATATAGCACCTTGACGGGATGTGATTGTCCCGCTAGAACAGTTACGACTGAGTAGTGAGTCCCATACTCGATAGGTCCCCTATAAAATCGACCTTCTCGCATATCTAACGCATCACTTAATAAATCCCGGGCCCAGTTCATAAATCAGCAACTTTTAGGCAAAATTCGACTTTATACCCCAATATAATCTCCTATGGTGATTACACTGATTCGAACGCTTCTCTAAAAAACTGATTTTTTTTTTTTGGCTTCAAAATACGCATCAGTTTACTTTAACACTTCTTCATTGCAGACAAATCTCTTTCCATGAAGCATTTTTGATATCTGCAAACAGCCAGTAGTCACTGAAAGCCAGACCTGGAGAACAGAGCGAATGCGGAATCAATTCGAAGTTCAATTCATGTAGTTTTGCCATCGTTGAGATCGACCTGTTACACGTACATTGTCTTGGTGAATGATCACATTTTTCTTCTTCATTTGTGGCCGTCTTTGAAGATTCCTTCCATGAAACGCATCAATAATGCTATATAATATTCGCTATTGATAGTTTTTTTTCTTTCTCAAGGTAATCGATAAACAAAATACCTTGCGCATCTCATAATACGGAGGCCAAAACCTTACCTGCTGATGTTTACGCCTTTGTTCGCTTTCGACGGCTTTCACCTGCTGCTGTCTACTCAGTTGATTGCCAGTTTGACTCCAGACTGAACTAGCCGATTCATATTTCAGCCATTGTCACATATTTTGCACAAAAACATGTTGCAAACAACGTTCTGAATCTTCGACGCGTTGTTTTTTTTATATATCTACTGAGCAAACGCGGCACCCACTTTGAACACACATTTCTCATTGACGAATGTTCATCCAAAATGGTCAATACACTGCCTTCTGGTATGTTCAACTCCTCTGCCACCTCACGCAACTTCAAGTTACGATCGGCCAAAAAGAGTTTGTAGATTGTTTTGAATTTTGGGCAACCTGGACGTTCATCATCATTTGTGTATGTATGACCAAGTTTAAAATTAGCATATCACCTCTTAACCGTCGTTTCGAATGACGCTAATCAAGCCATTGCCTTGCTTGAACAGCTAGGTTTTATCAACACACGAAATTCAGATTTTTCCATTGTTTTGAAAATTTGCAACAGTAGGATCACTTAAATAACTGTAAATTGTAAACTAATAACCCGATTGGGCCCAAATTTTTATCAAATGTCATTTGAAGGTTCTTCTATGTGCCCTGTTCCTTCAGGACGTAGGCGATCATGGCTCTCCACGTCTCCCTATCCCTTGTGGCTCTTAGTATGTATGCTCCTGGCAACCCCCGTTCCGTCATCCACCTGATCAGGCCCTGCAAATAAGGTTGGTACTTCATAAAAATGATATGAATTTTTTTAAATATTGGTACCATCTATATATCAGGTCCGGGACTTTTTGAGTGGTGCGTTAATTTACGTTTAGAAATTATATATATATATATATATATATATATATATAGCACACCGATTTCTACAAAAAGCCTGCCAGCAGGGATATGCTTGTCCACTACCGATCAGCCCTCCCTCTCAGCACTAAGACTGGCTACATCGATAAATGCGCGCACGTATCCGAAATAAGTGCAGCAAAGGTGAGCACGTTAACACCCACACTGCACTCTTCAAGAAAACACTGGTGACTAACGGCTACCCACAGTCCTTTGTGGAACGCATGGAACGGAAGGGTAGTAGGGGCCCAAGGCACCACACCCTATCTAACACCTGCTTCCTGAGGCTACCACACTTCAGCGAATGTATAACATCAAAAATAAGTCGAGCTATCCGCAGAGAGGGATCGGACATATAGCTGGCACACTACGGCCCCACTCTTCGCAGACACCTCAACCACAGAACAAATAACAACACCACATACACACTAGCCAACTGCCCTATTGCAGGCACCGGTATATGCCACCAGGTATATGTCGTATACCGCAGACAATGCGCCAAATGCGATGCATTCTATGTCGGCAGCACCACAAGACCATTACATATCAGGATAAAAGAAAATTTACACACGCAAGCGTCGTCTTTCCAAATTTTAAAAAAATGCAAAAATAATACGAACAAGATCATAACCGTCAACATCATGGCTAGGGAACGCAAAATAGGTAACCTGCGCATTAAAGAGTCCCTAATAATAGCTAAATTACACCCGCCAATCAACAGTCGACAAGAGCTAAACTTAGATTACATAACAAAATAGACAACGCTAAGACGCACATGACACACACTCCCCACGACAACAAAGCCCATACACACGCGCAAGTCAGTAACAATAAGTGTAATATAGCAATCTGGCCCCACCCGAGGAAGGTTGATGCAAGCGATGGTGTTTCCCGTCGGTGAAGGGGTCGGCGAACGACAAGACAGGTGTTTGAGAAATACATCCTGTCGGGGCCTGGAGCGGATGTCGTTTGACCTTATTTCCGACAGCGGCGGAAATGACTACGGAGGCAAACAGAACAGGTGTCTCTTGGAATTACGTGGGCGTTGCGTGGGCGAGGCAAAACCGGAAGGAAAGTCCCGGTTCTAGAAGACTATAAAAAGACCTCGACACACGGATTCGCCAGCAGAGAACGGCCAGTGGAAGCAGAGAGACACCTCAGTGAAGACTACACTCCCGTCGACCCATTCTATGTGCGCTCTCACTCTTCCATTCTCTATTCCACACGGGTTCGTCGTCAAGAATAAAAATATAACCTTATATTTTTATATATGCGTGTTCTCGTTATTTTGTCGTCGTACGGCGATATATAACATAACCACGCGCACACACTTCTCCCTCCCGGCGTAGTAGCGGAGGCGCTTATAACAAACCGCAAACCAGAAAAGAACACACACACACATATATAAAATAAGGTAATTTAATTACAATACCACACAAAGTTTATAAACACAGGCAAGACAGTAACAATAACCACGCACACACACTTCTCCCTCCCGGCGTATATAAAAAAGTAGATTTAATTACAACACGCACAACGAGCAAACACCACCAGATAAATCAGATAGATAAGACAATAGTAATGAAACTGATACTCTTTGACCCGGTCAAAAAGTCATTTGAACTCCCAGATCGCACTAGGGTTAACCACACAGACGAGCGGACTGATATCATCAGACCATAAAAGCCCCAACTAGAATACACACACACGTACAGCAGCTAGAATACACGCACATACATACATACATACACACACAGAGCAGCAGTGGACAAAGCCAGCCATTCATAGAGGGACCACGACGAAGTTCGGACAGTTTAAGGGTTTCTCTGCCATTCTGAAGATGAGATTTTAGTCTCGAAATATTGATCTAATAAATAGGTTATACAAACACTTCCTTACCTTCCTTTATTTCATTCAACGCATTGTGACAGCCTTCAAGACATAATCCATACACACACACACATATATATATATATATATATAATAAGGATGTTACCGTACTTCTAAGTAGAGGAAAGTGTATATTTTAAATCAAAAGAGAAACCACAAGTATCCTTTTATAAAATACATATTGTGTGTTTAATATATATATATTAGAGATTATGCTATTCCCAAACAGAAACTATTGAATGAAAGAACGAAAGTGTAACCATACTAAAAAATACCTCTTAGTTTCATAAAATCATGGATGAAAACGTTCTAATTCCTTGTAATTCTAACGATAACGGCAAAAGAATTTACATGTCTAAGCTGAAAACAATGAAATGTATAGAAATATAACAATTTTCATGTATAATTGGGAGGTAAACGAAGAGGGAAATTTCCAGTGTTAAGTGAGGACTTAACTACTGAACGTGCGCTTGTTTGAATAACGTTGATATTAAATGATTTTAAAGCAATTATTCACCATTGTTCGCTTCACTGAAAGCTGCTTCTCCTGCTTGGAAGTTTGGGTCAGTGTGTCGTCCCAGAAAGTGTTCTCGTTAGCATCCATTTTGCAAATTTATAAATTTACTATTTAACCGTGTCTTCTTAGCGTTGCCATATCTGGTCGGTTCCGCCTGTAAGCTTCCCAAGAAAACCCAAAGAAGGATATGCAATGTAATCAATCCTGACATGTCATCTTGACTTGAGCCACTTTCTCAGTGACGTGACCTCTCATTTTTCTCCAAATATTTTCATGGCCACTGCTTTGGTGAGCTATTTCCTTGGTAGATCGTCCACATGAATTTAAGCGTGGAACTAGATTGGCGTCTAGGTCCCACCCTTTTTTCCGTTGAAATAGCTACATGTAATTACGCCAACAGACCTTCTAAAAAAGGTAAATGAAGAAAACCAAAAGAAAGGGCAACGAATAAATTACAAGAAAACCGAATGTATAGTCGTCAGGAACGCAAAATGCTAATTGCAGATTAGGGATACGAAAATCAAGCAAGTACAAAGATTTAAAAATTGGGAAGTATTCTAACAGAAAACGGAATGTGCGAGACTGAGATCCGATAGAGAATTGGAATAGCCAAGGACGCATTCCAGAAGCTGAGCAGAGTATTAAGAGACAGGAAAATTTCGCTAGAAACAAAGAAGAGAGTAATGGATTGTTATGTGATGTCAGTTCTTCAATATGACAGTGAATGTTGGACAATATCATCAAAGATGAAAGAAAAACTTGAAGCAGCTAAAATGTGGTTTTACAGAAGCATACTTGGTATAAAGTGGGGGATCAGTTCCGTATTACGATCAATATATAAACTGACCCCTCACTTTGTGGTCACGTCAGTTTCTATACATTTATATTCCTGAAATCCAAAAGCACAAGGATGCATTCCAGAAGCTGAGAAGAGTATCAAGAAACAGGACAATTTTGCTAGAAACAAAGAAGAGAGTACTGGATTGTTATGCGATGTCGGTTCTTTAAGATGGCAGTGAATGCTGGACAATATCAACAAAGATGAAGGAAAAACTTGAAGCAAGTGAAATGTGGTTCTACACAAGGATGCTGCGAATATCATGGATCGAGCATGTGAGCAATGATGAGGTTTTGGAAATGATGGAAACAAAAAGGAAATTAATATTGAGCATCAAGATGAGACAAAATTGCTGGGACATGCAATGAGAAAGAAGGGCTCGGAGAACCTGATACTAACAGGGCAGATAAAGGGGGAAAGAGACAGGAGAAAGCAGCGGATAACATATTTGAAGGGCCTGAGCAGGTGAATGGCAGAGCGGGGTTTTGGGTGGGGCAACAGGAGAAAGTGTGTTAAGAGCCACAAGGAATAGGGAGATGTGGAAAGCCATGATCGCCTACGTCCTGAAGAGACATGATATATAGAAGAATCAGTCCAACAGTTTTTTTTCTTGCATGTTTCTCTTGTGAAATTAATTTCCTTTTACTTGCTACCTTGATAGCTACGAGGACGAAAAATGTAATTGCAACGGCAATCTTCCATCATCTGTCTACTTGAATCCCATTCATTTTTTATCTTTTCCTAAATACTACATGTACCCTGTTATTCTAAGTGTAACTGCCTTGCTTAGAATAAAATGAATAATAAAAATTGCAAAATTCGCTGCTAAGAAGGTCGGTTGACTGTGCAGGGCCATGAAGTTTTCCCCGTCTGAGTCCATCCTGCACACACATAAATCTACCATCCACCCCTGTATTGAATACTGCTGCCACATCTGGTCGGGTGTCCCTGTGGTTCACCTCGGAGTTCTTGACAAAATCCAACGGAGAATCTGTAATGTGATCGATACCGACTAGGCATCCCGACTGCATTCGCTATCTCACCGGCGTGACGTGGCTTCCTATTGCCACTTACATAAATACTTTCACGGCTTCTGTTCCAATGAATGCAGATCACTGGTGCCCCCTAGATATGAATTTAAACGAGCTACTATTAGTAACTATGTCCCACCCTTTTACAGTGAAACCGATAAAATCTAACTGCAATTTTTACTCTAACAGCTTCTTTTCACGCACTTTCTACCTGTGGAATTCCCTTCCACATACTTGCTTCCCCGACAGCTACAATCTCCAGGAATTTAAATGTATGGTCAATAGTCATCTATCTAACTCGCAGTCATTCTCTCAAGCTTTTTTTTTTCATCTACTCTACCCCCATTCCCGGTATTCTGATCCGTCTATTACCCTTCTCCTGATATTTCCTATAACTAACCCCGCTTTCTCATAACTTTCCTCCTATGTAACCCCCTGCAAGACAGTGGCAATAAAATGCCTTGCTTGGGGCGATATGATTATTTAAAAAAAACATTCTATACTATTATAATGTGGTTAATAAGTGGGGGATCAATTCTACATTACAATCAATATATAAAATGATCCCTCACTTTATGGTCACAGTCATCCTTCTCGTACCCACTTACTGACATTTATAATCTGTCACTCTTTCTCATAACTTTCCTCCTATGTACCCCCCCCCCTGCGCTTCAGCGGCAGTAGAATGCCTTGTTTGGGGTGAAATGATAAAAAAAGCAAAGAAAAGATATTTATTTCACATTGCTCACACATTTCTCTCCCAGTTCTTCAATAAATAGCATTGACTATGCAAACATGTTTTCTTGTAAAGTGAAGTCCTTTGTCCTTTTCCACCATCTGAAGACTAAGTCGCGAAAAAAACGAAATATATTTTTTTTATATTGTATATACATACATGTGCGTTGTGGAGCAGTGGATCTTGGCTCGGGACGACAAATCGTGGTGCCGAGTTCGAATTCCAGTTGAACTTCTTGCATTCACGTATGCACAAATACCCTTGGGAAAGGTATTAATCCGTCTCTTCCTTCCAGTTATGGGTTAAATAATGAAACATTTGGTTCTATAGCCTTGGTCGGCAACCAGTCTACCGCAGAAAGCAATGGCAACCTACTGCAGGATAAACTTTTGCCCAGTCAGTCATGTACCTTTCGAGACATGATCGCCTAAGCGTGTATCACATATGGCACTTAACTGACTGACTGAATATAATAGCTGAAAACACAATTAAAACTTTTACTGGGTATCAAGTGGGGGATCGGTTTTCTTTTGTTATGAAGTAATAAAATGATCCCCCACTAATTATTACTTAATACTATAATACATCTGCCCCTCTTCTAGCTACGAGTCAAATAACAGGACAGATTGGGTTCTATAGCCTTGGCTGGCAACCAGTCTGCCACAGAAAGTAATAGCAACCTGCTGCGGGATAATCTTCTGCCCAGTCAGTCATGTCTCTTTCGAGACATGATCGCCCAAGCATGTATCAAGTATGACACTTAACTGACTGATATACTTACATAATCTACGTACACACATACATACAAACATATACTCAAACTAAATTACAAATAATTTAATCTTTAATTCAATATCAGTTACCCCTTTTTGCTGGTTTGACATTAAATTATATCACTTAGCATCCTCCATAGTTAATTAGACAGTGAATAACATCACATAACGTTCTCCATAGTTTACCTTGACTTTCCGTTAGCTTAAAAAATATGTTTGTGCGTTCTCAATTTTAAGGTCCTAGGCATGACGGTAAACTGCATGATTGAGTGGTTGTGAGAAGCATGGAACCACCTCTTAATTGCTGCTGTTCCCAGGTCCACCCTGACCTGGAGTGGTAGCACCTGTTAGGGTCCCAGCTATGGGCAAATAGTTATTCCCCAAACTGGGGTCAAAACTCTATGAAAGTATCAAAATACACTTTTATCGAAATACATACATAAAAATAAACTTTTATAGAAAATATGTTTTTGAAGGAAAAATATTACCAACGAGACTTTGAAGAAAAAATTTACCATAACACATTTTTGAAAGAAAAAAAAAATTCTCAGCAAAACGTTTTTGAATACAAAACTAGAAGACATTTTCAGTTTTCAGGTCTCTGATTGGGAGGTTGTGAGGAGCATGGGACCACCTCTTAATTGCTGTTGTTCCCAAGTCTACCCTGACCCGGAGTGGTAGCACCTGTTAGGGTCCCAGCTATGAACAAATAGTTAACCCCGCCAAACTGATGTCAAAACACTATGTATATACTTTTATACAAATCTATACATAAAATTGTCTTAATTGAAAAATATTCATTTTTTTTTAAGAAAAAATATTACCAACAATACATTTTTGAAGAAAAAAAAAAGATTATTACCAAACACATTTTTGAAGGAAAAAATTATTCTCAGCAGAACATTTTTGAATATAAAACTAGAAGATATTTCCAGTTTTCTAAAATAAAATTTTTCATTAAAATCTGACTAAATCAATTTTCTCACTATAACCGAACATTAAAAAATATTTTAAAACCCTCACCTTTTTGGCATTAAATAACCTAGAGTGTTTGATATGTCGTTAAACAAAACTCAATTTTAAAAGTTGAGAGAAACAAATATTTTACTTCAGCTTATAAATACTTATAAAAACTTATTGCGTTGATAAAATACATCAGAGGACCAAACGCGTCGGCTAAAAAAAGTTGTCCTGTTGTCTTATATGAATGAGAAAATCATATAGAGTTTTCCATATAGAAGAACAACGTTCCAAAAATAAGAGACAAAACTGAAAAGCACTTTTTCCTATGACGACTTTCATTCTTTAAGACTTCATCGAACTAAGTATCGTTTACCTTGATACGGCTGAACATGCGCTCGAAGGAGTGGCGACGCTGAAATGTTAAACTTTTCTTCTTCTATGTGCCTTGTCCCTTCAGGACGTAGGCGATCATAGCTTTCCACGTCTCCTTATCTCTGGTGGCTCTTAGCACGCCTTCTGTTACACCAAGCAACTCTCGTTCTATCATCCACCTGATTAGGTCCTTCAAATATGTTATCCGCTGCTTTCCCCTGTCTCTTTTTCCCTCTATCTAGCTTGTTAGTATCAGGTTCTCCAAGCCCTCCTTCCTCATTGCATGTCCAAGGAACTTCAGCTGTTTATTCCTGATGCTTAGTATTAATTTCCTTTTTGTTTCCATCACTTCTAAGACCTCATCATTGCTCATATGCTCGATCTATGATATTCGCAGCATCCTTCTGTAGAACCATATTTCAGTTGCTTCAAGTTTTTCCTTCATCTTTGATAATGTCCAGCATTCACTGCCATATTGAAGAACTGACAACACATAGCAATCCAGTACTCTTTTCCTTGTTTCTAGCGAAATTGTCCTGTTTCTTAATACTTTAGTCAACTTCTGGAATGCTTCCTTCGCCATGCCAATTCATCTTCGGATCTCTCTGTCGCACTTTCTATCTTCTGTTAGAAAACTTCCCAGGTATTTAACTTTTTGAACCTGCTTGATTCTAGTATCCCCGACCTATATTTGGCATTTTGGGCTGCCCTTTTTACTGATGAACATGCATACGGTTTTCTTGCAGTTTATTTGTAGTCCTTTGTTATCACGCTCTTCAGCTACCTTCTGTAGGGTGTCTTGTAGTTTCCTTTCTGTGTCTGCTATCAGTACTGTATCATCTGCGTATCTTAGGTTGTTTAAATTGTGGCTTCCGATGAAAAATCCAGGCATAATTTCTAGGGTCCTCAAAATATTCTCGCTGTACGAGTTGAACAGATCCGGTGAAAAGACACATACTTGTCTTACGCCTCTTTCTATATCTGCTGAAGTCCTTACCTGTCCGTATACAAGCGGTTTGCTGCCAGTAAAACTTTTCTTGATTTAAAACAAGAAAAATAATTCGTTCGTACTTTATGCCGTAAAAGGCATGCTTGAGTAATAAAAAAACGGCAAACCCAAAAGGAATAGTGACATGTTAGATAACGCATTTGCTGAGGACAATTTGCAGCAGAATCCAAATAATGAATCTCTAAAACAATGGTCACAATTCTGGAATAGCGTACTTTCTTTTTATTGGCAACAGTTGTTTGTTTAATGCCGACGAGATTTTTTACAATAAATTTATCTGAATAGTATATACTTCCTTTGTAAAGTGGGTTTCGTTGAGAGTCAGATGTATTGCTGGTAAGATTTTCTTTTTCTTTACGTATTTTTGTTGGTAACATTTTTCCTTCAAAATGTTTTGCTGGTAATGTTTTTCATTGAAAAAAGTTTTGTTGGTAAATACTTTCATAGCATTTTGAACTCGGTTTGGGGGTTGACTATTTAACCATAGGATCCTAACAGGTGCTTCCACTCTGGATCAGGGTGGACCTGGGAATAACAGGAATTAAGAGATGGTTCTATGCTCCTCACAACCTCCCAAACAGAGACCTTGCTGCCAGATGCAGTTTAAAGTCATACCCAGGACCAAGCTATACAAGGTAACCCAGATATGGCTGTGAATGTATCAACACGGATTAAATGTGACTGGAAAACAAGAAACCGAGAGTTTCACAAGGAGTAGTGACAGAGAAGAAACGTTTACCATAGAACCTCCACTCCATTTGTGAAAATCTCCCATATCCGGGTAATTCTTATTTTAAAAACCTAAGTTTTAAATTGAATTTAAAAAAAACTCTTGAAACTTTGATTTAATTGAAAGCTAAATAATTTAATTTACTACAGTGTAACTCGGATATAAGAGAGCTGTCGGGACCGGATAAAAATTATCTTATATCCGGGTTCGATCTATTTTACATACATTACCAAAGGCTCTGATTTGGGACCAGAGAAAATCTCCCATATCCGGGTTACTCTTATATCCGGGTCTCTTAATTTCACTAAGCAAAATACTTTGGTTTACTTCAAACCGAAGTTATATTCATTGGAATTTTAAATTTGGAGTTTATCGTTTTAATTTTTCAGTCATTTTTGTAGCAATCGACACATTTTTACACAAAGATTAATTCTCGGTTTTATAAATCTTACAAATATAAAATATTCATTTCTCACTCTTTATTTTTGAAAAAATAATCGAATTTAAAGTTAAATTAATTTGATTTGAAACAAATATTACTTGTTTATGGCATGAAATTTAAAATTAAAGTATTCCTCAATCCCACTGGTCTGACTCCTTGACCTTTCAAGTAGGCGATGACAGCACCTATCAATAAATCTGGATGTATGATGAACAAAAATTGACATAACCCAGTTGACCCTTAAAACATATGACCTTTTAATAAGTTTCTCATAACTTTCCATAGTGAAAGAAAATATGCAGTTTAACAAAATAATAGAAATTATTTTAAAAAAGAATCATTCTAAAATATTTGTATTAATCTTATTAATTTTCGAATTGTAAATAGTCTATCTTTAATGAATTAATAACCGAAGACACAGAATAACTAGAAGAAATTTTAAAAGATGTTTTAAAAAATAAACAATTCTTATAAAAATTCATTATTCATCCAATGTTTCTTCTTCAGAATATGATATCCGAAATTTTTGTATAAAACCAATTAAAACTTTACATTAAAATAGCATACTTTTGATGCTTTTTTTAAATTACTATTTGAAGCAGATTTTGGGGAAAATAGTCCTGTAATTAATAAACAAATTGCATGATTTACATTCCCCAATGACTCCAGCATTTAACTAATAAAAAAATAGGCATAGAAAATTTATATCTAGAGGTTTTACGCAAATAATTGAAGTTGGTGTGGTGGGTAAGAGATGTAAAAAATAATATATTTTTACCAAGATTTTAAAAAAATAATGATTGCATAAATAATTTAATTCATTTTTAAATAAGTCCTGAAACTTTCATTAAAATCAGACAATTAGTTGATTTTCGAATGAATTTTTAAATTAATGTGTCTTTCAGCGCCAAAAAATGACTTGCGTAATATTACATTTTGCTTAATAGTCCCATTACGTAAACAGCGTAAAGAATGGCTGTCGGAAAACAAAAAAGAAATTTTAATCGAAATTTCGAACAGGTTAGAAAGTATTAATTTGTTTTTTTAAATAATAAAATTTGATCTTTTTTCTCAATCGTAACAAAGATTTTGATGATAAAACTTTGTTTTTATTAAGTTTAAGCTCTTAACATCATACTATCCTGTTTTTTCGGCAATTGAGTGGTACCTAGTCTTAAGTTTATATTTACCATGTAAAGTCAAGCACCCTCATTAACTATTCAAAATTAACTAAAATTATCCGACCCGTGACTATAATATGTACTGCTGGTATCTTTGGTGTAAAATGTATTTTTATATGTGTATTCTTTTCGACTTGTAAGTCAAAGAGAACACACACAATATCCTGTCATGTTTTATGCTTTCTTTTCTATTGGAAGCTATGATTATAAGTCCAGTCGATAACTTATTCACATGGGACAGATATGTGGTAAATATGTTTCGTTGAATTACTCTACCCGATGACAATTTCGGATAAGTTGATCTGTTAACGTATTCTCAAGTGAATCCGCGTGTATATCAAATCTGATTCCCGTACCAATGAACAGCAATAACTGCTTTAGATATCGCCAAAGCTGTCGATGATCATGGCCCACTCCATCTTCCTATTCTTTTCAGCTTCTAATAATATTTTTTAACCATCCCTGCCACTCCCCCGATCAGCAATTCAAGTACCCAGTCTCGTCAGGTACGTTACTCGTTGTCCTTCATGCATTCAATGTCCCGTGAGTGTAGAATTCTCCAAACCTTCTTTCCTCATTGTGTCTTTAGAAATTTCAACTGCGTCTTTCTGATTCGAAGTACGAGTATCCATTTTGCCGTCATTTTCTTTTTAAAAGTTCTCGTTGCACATATTTTATCAGGAAAAAAATTTTTATGGTAATTTTGAGGGCATTTTTTAAAAAATTAATTTAAATTAACCATCAGTTTTGATGTGCTAATTTTTTTTCTTTTCTTCGGACAGTATTTTTCTTTACTAATGTTTATCCTAAACAAGATCCAAAAATCCCTCAAGGTAGAGGCTTACTAAATCAGGCACGAACGGTAAGAGTAACAGATAACAGGCACATATATAGGAAAGATAACAATTAACCCTCGATTTGCAAAGCTTACTATTGTAGTGGTCAGTAAAAATCACTCGCGAGTCAGTTCCGGAAAGAGTTGTTTGAAACTTCATCCTTACTAATGGAATACAAAGAGAAAAAGGATGTTTCACCCATGTGTACACAGCATGGGAGGGTTTAGTTGTAAAAGTCTGAACTGGTGGCTTTATCGTATGTAGTTCCTCAGAATATTACTAAGAAGCTGTTCTAATGGAACTTCATCCTTACTAATGGAATACGAATAGAATGAGAATTGTTCGCATTACTGTATTTGGCTAGGTACTTTTAAGCCGCGAGGTTTAGTGTTGGTGTAATTAAGGAATGAACCACGGCGAAACATTTGCCATTGAAATAGCGATAGAAAAAAAATGAGGCGTGCAAGTGGCTTGCAACTTTTCGTCTGTGGGGAAAAAGGTTGTATAGTGGAATGAAAGTGGGTTAATTTTGGCATCAATTTTACATTTTTTTAAAATTAGAATATTGAATAAATATATCAATTAATCTCCTGAATAAATAGTTTTTTTTCATCATTAAATATTTTTTAAGTCTATTATGCGTCTTTTCACTAGATTTAATCAACCTATACAGCGAGACAATTCTGAGACCTGTAGAAATCCTGCCAGCTGTTTTCGTTGACGGCCACAATCTGAATAGTATACGACACGCAGATGATACAGTGCTGATAGCAGACATGGAAAGAAAACTACAAGACTTCCTACTGGAAGTAGTTACAGAAAGTTAAGAAGTAGGACTATATGCAGTAGCGAGCATTAAGATCAGAACGATGTTAAGAAAAAGATTAAATGTGAAATAAATATATTTTATAGCTTCACAGAAGATTAGATAAAACAAAGATATAAAGGTAAATTATATAATTCCCAAATTTTAACTTATTTTCATAAAGTTATAATAATAATTATATAATAATCGAAAAAATAGTTAATCAAAAACATCAGAATGATTAACAAAATCATACTATTATAATGGATACATCATATCCAAATGAAAATAGCGTTCATAATTCATTAGTACTTGATGTGAAAAATCTTTACCTTCAATGACAGCTTGACATCTTTTGCTACATGAGCAAATTAATGTCTTGCATTCACTAAAGGATATTTTATCCCATTCTCCTTTCAAATTAGTCCATAGTTCTTTGACGTTTCTTTGATTCTTTTCCTTAGCTCTTTCGTTTAGTAACATTCTCAAACATTCTCAATATTCATGTCTGGGCTTTGAGCAGGTCTCTCCATATCAGTAACATCCTCCTCAGAAAGAAATGTCTTACCAGACTTCACTGTGACATGACGCGTTAAATACAGCTGGTTGATTAATTGCATTTCTCAAATTAGGTAAAAGATGTTTCTTCAATATCTCTTTGTATACAGTTGTGTTAATTTTACCGTGTAGCTGAAAAGGAGGTCCCGTACCATTAATTGAAATCATGCCAAACACCATCACACTTTCTCCTCAAAATTTAACGCTACTTTTAGTGCACTGAAGCAAATATCGTTCCTTAGGAGTGCGTCGAACGAACCTTCTGCCTTCACAACCAAAAAGGTTAAACTTTGACTCATCGCTGAAATGAACACAACCTCAAAGTTATTCTGTCCATATAAGGTGTTCAGTGGTAAATTTCAGTCAGCTCATCTGATTCTTTACAGAAATATAAGGCTTCGTAGAAGCTACTTGACTGTTCAGATTTATTTCATTAAGTCTTCGGGAAATAGTGTGCGTTGATATTTTAATGCCAAGATTAGCATTAGCTCTTTTTTTCTATTCTTTACCAATCCATCTGTCTCCCCTTGCAGTAGTTTTCCTAGGCCGGCCAGGGTTTTTTTTTTTGGCTTCACATGACCAGGTTTTCTCAAGTTTTCTTAAAATACTATAACACTTTTAGATTTCTTCACACTCATTGAAATATCCCTAATCGAGAATTTATCTTCATTACGTAACTTCATAAGTTTTTCAAGTTTCAATGACGTCACAGATTTTTTCATCATGTTTACAATGCAAGAACCGCTAAAAAGCAGGTGTAATTTAGTAAAATAACCCGATTTTTATATTTTATATTCTTGCCTTAAAAAGCTTTTCAATAATGCAAAATAATTATTAAATTTCATGAATTTATTTAATCGTTCTGATGTTTTTGATCATCTGTTTTTTTTTCGAATTTTACATAATTATTCTTATAACTTTATCAAAATAAGTTTATTGAACTTTATATTTTGGAATTATATAATTTACTTTTATATCCTTTTTGTTCCTTGATAAACGGTTCTTTGAAGCTTTAAAATAGAAAAGTTAGTTTCTAACCCTATTTTCACGCCGGTATATTTTTTTGGGTTTAATACAACGGAGTGAGAGAAATTGATATTAGTGATATTGTTAATTGTGCTTTATTGTAATCCGCGATGTGAGCTTACGTAAAAAAAAACAAAAAAAAAACTAGTGTACACAAGTGTCCGGTCTGGATATGGTAGAAATACGGCTACCGGGTTTTCACAACGTGACTTTCTGAGATCAAAGAATACAGCGTGGGCAGTAGACGTTTTGAGGACTAGCTACTGTGACGAAATCATCACGACTAACGGCCCGAAAGCGTCGTCACAATTGGTGCCGTTTCGGCATCATCATCACATCAGGCTCCGTTCCCGAACCAGCAAACCAACCAGCAGGAGCAGACGTGTTACAATTTCATATTTAGACTTTCTTAACATCGTTCTGATCTTTATGCTCGCTACTGTATAAACTACAAGAAGAGTGTATTCATGGTTATCGGTAAAAAGACACAGCCAAAACATACAAGCAGGGGACACTAAAATCAAGCGGGTACAGAAAATGAAATACTTGGGAAATGTTCTAACAGAGGACGAAAAGTGCAAAACTTAGATTTGACTGCGTATTTGCATAACCAAAGGTGCTTTGCAGAAGCTGAGTAGAGTATTAAGAGATAGGAAATTTCACTGGAAACAAAGAGTGATTAGATTGTTATGTGACGTCTGTCCTTCAATATGGCAGCAAATGCTGAACATTTACAAAGCTGAAAGGAAATAGTGGACGTAACCGGAATGCGGTTGTACAGAAGGATGATGAGGATACCATGAACCGAACATGTTAGCAACGACAAGGTTTCAGAAAGGATGGAAACGAATATAAAACTAATTAATCAAGAAAAGACAAGTTTCTGAATGATATAAGGAAGAGGAACATGGAGAATCTGATATCCACGGAACAGATAAAGTGAAGGAGATACAGGGGAAAGCAACGCGTGCCATACCTGAACTTGGGTACATGGATGGCGCTGTAATGTTTGGGAGGGGTAACAGAAGAAAACGTGTTAAGAGCTACAACACTCAAATCTTCTTGTGTCATGTTTCTTCAGGATGTAGCCAATCATGGCCTTCCACATTTCCCTGTCTGTTTATATTTCTGAGATGAGGTATTGTAACTATTTACATCATTAAGACTTGTTTATATATATATATATATATATATATATATATATATATAGCCAAATTCACGACATTCTGGCCGTTGTAACCTCTGACAATCTTCAGGTAATTTACGTTAGAATTTAGAACGGAAACGTGTCATTTTTTTTTTAGGTCTGTATTTCATTCAATTCTCTTTCGCAACTCAACTCTGCAAACCTTTTTGGTTTCCTTTGCTGTAGCCAGGTATTGAACTCACAATTTTTGTGGTCAAGTAACTTTTTGGATTACTCAACCAACGCTTCTTCTTTCGAGGATCTCAGTGAGTGAATGTTGCTGACTTATAAACCTTATGTTTCAATAAATAGTTTAATTCATATCTACCTCCGTGAGGAAAATAACGTGTTAGATTCGAGCTTATATGGTATATTACCTGAAGACGGTAGGAGCGTACAACGGTCGAAATGTCGTGAATAGAGTATTAAAGATGAGGACAACAGTCCGAACAATATAGTGTAAATAGTTTTCTGAAGTTGTCTGTAGAATAAAACGACCGAATAGTCAGTGTGACAACAACGAAACAAAATTCTGAACGGACTTTCGAATATTAAACATTCTTGAAACCGTTCTAGACAACTTCCATTCCAAGTGTCATGAACAGCCAAACTAATGACAAGTGCGTGTCATGTTGGTAGAGAAATATTTTAAGCGAAGCCTGGATGGGAATGTCATTTTGCATATTTTATAGAACTATGAACAATGAAACATTTCCGAAGAATGCTGAAGCAGAGAAAATGGCAGACGAAATGTTTCGATTTCTTCAAGAATGAGAGATTCACTTGGAATAATAATAAAATAACAATATGTCTGAGATCAGTGAAACAAGAAGCTAGAGAACACAATGGGAAATGTTTTAAACAAATGCTAGTTCAAATAATTCATTAAATAATAAGTAGCTCGAATAATTCTGGTGTTGGCTACTCATGTGAATTCCTAACCTTTTTCTGTTGCTTAACTTGAAGCTTTCCACTGTATGTTTATAGTGAACAAAAGTTCTAAATTTAAAATTCAAATCTGATTCATTGCTTTTATTAGGAAAAAAGAAAAAGAAAACGAATTTTCTCAAATTTACAAATTTTCTTAGTACACACAAAACTCGCGAAATTTTACACCTCGATGCGAAATGTTTTTCGGCCAATAGAAAACTAAGAAATATCTAAAACAAACAAAAAAATTCAAATAATCTTTAATTATCAAAAACCAAAAAGACTCAAATTCCTTTTACGAACCCTTTTCGCGAACCGACGCGAAGTTTGTTTGTCGTCCAACGGAAAGCCCAGAATTAAATCCGGCAGTGAATTCCTAAATGACCTGTTCGAAACACAGAAAACAAATTAAAAAACGAAACCAGATGGCCGCAGTGAGAAAAATACGAGCAATTAACACGTCCCCTTGACTCACGTCAATCGATCACTATTATTACCTCTCCCACATTCTCCCTCTTCATCGTTCACCCGTCTACTCGATAACCGCCCGGAACCCTTTAAGACTGAGCGAATACTTCAAAAGCACTACTACCCAACAAACGCTCACACATACACATACACGTACGCATAAATTCACTCTTGCAAGGACTACTACGAACCTTTTAACGACCTTGTACCAACCATAAAACATTGCTCTTATTTGTAAAAACCTTAATTGATGATAATTTTACATTTTGTTTAACGGCATATCAACCCCTGTTGGTTATTTGATGCCAAAAACGTGGTGTTTTAAGGTATTTTTTAAATGCCCAGTTATAATGAGAAGATTGATTTAGATTTTAATGAAAATCTTTTGTATTTATTCTTTTTATTTTAGAAAACTGAAAATGTCTTCTAGTTTTGTATTCAAAAATGTTTTGCCGAGAATTTTTTCCTTCAAAAATGTTTTGTGGTAATAATTTTTTTTTCTTCAAAAATATATTGTTGGTAATATTTTTTTCTTAAAAAAATAAATGAATATTTTTCAATTAAGACAATTTTTATATATAGAGTTGTATAGAAGTATATACATAGTGTTTTGACCCCAGTTTGGCGGGGTTAACTATTTGTTCATAGCTGGGACCCTAACAGGTGCTACCACACCGGGTGAGGGTAGACTTGGAAAACAACAGCAATTAGGAGATGGTCCCATGCTTCTCACAACCTCCCAATCAGAGACCTTGCTGCCGGATACGGTTTACCTTCATACCCAGGACCTAATTGACACTATATATATAGTGTTGTGGTGCACTGGATATAGGCTCGGAACAAGAGATCGGGGAGCCGAGTTCGAATTCCAGCCAAATTCATTGCATTCACTTGCGCGCAAATATCCTTGGGAAAGGTATTAATCCGTCTATTCCTTCCAGTTATGGGTTAAATAACAAGACAGATTGGGTTCTATAGCCTTGGTCGGCAACCAGTCTACCGCAGAAAGCAATGGCAACCTACTGCGGGATAATCTTCTGCCCAGTCAGTCATGTCTCTTTCAAGACATGATCGCCCAAGCGTCTGGCACTTAACTGACTGACTCCTCTTATAGTGGTCTATCTTATTAACAGGTCCAAATCAAACAAATCTGTTTTAACACACATACACTTCACTATAACGGATATGTTTAGTCTGATGTGGGTTACTGAAGTCACACATCGGAGTTTATTACTGGAAGATTAATACTGGAAGTTTTTGTTCCAATTTCAAAGATAAGATATTATTTACATGCGGACAATTGTCTTCATATTTTCTGCTGTTAGCAAAACGTTTTGGGCGTTGTGGTTTCCGGCATTTTTGAAAAAAATCTCTTTCACTATTATTTGATATCTTTGGAATTATCACTATCATAGTTGTACTTCCATACCAACTGGATTTTAACATCTCCAATGTGTAACTCATATTTGTCATTGTTCCTTTTGTTGACGAAAATTTGTTTGGAGACTATAATTTATTTTCATATTGTAGTTTAGATACCTTCGAAATTTCAGAATTCATTTGTTTTATTTCTAAGAAAAGTTTTCTATTTATTCATGCTTTACTTATTTTCGGACAGTAAATTTTACTGTTATATCTAAGGAATGCTCTCGTCAGTTACTACACAAATTTCAATACCGTATAAAAATAAATAAGTAGCTTACATTTAACACTGATATTTGTGGTGCAGTAGATATCGGCTTGGAACGAGAAATCGGGGAGCCGATTTCGAATTCTAGTTGAATTCTTTGCATTCACTTACCCGCAAATACCCTTGGGAAAGGAACTAATCCGTCTCTTCCATCCAGTTATGGGTTAAATAATAGGACAGATTGGGTTATATATTCTTGGTCGGTAACAAGTTTACCGCAGAAAGTAATGGCAACCTACTGCGGGATAATCTTCTGCCCAATCAGTCATGTTTCTTTCTAGACATGATCTTCCAAGCGAGCAACATGTATGGCATTTAATTGACTGATATCAGTTAATTTGGTAAAACATTTTAGATTTCATACATCATACGATGTTTGCTTGTCTTTTAAACTAACAAATTTTTCTATTTCTTTTCTCCAAAAATCTTATTTTACTATTGCTAAGCACTTTCAACGTTCCCTTGTTTGTTGTTACTTTTATTAGCCGTGTCCCGTAGGTGGTCATCGCTTTTTGCGTCTTCCTGTCCCGATACTCTTAATATTAGGTTGTACCAAAAGTTCGCAAACACTTGCGAAATGGGTCTATCTGGTCCAGCACAATCGAGACAAGCGATGGGTTCAGAAAGGGCAAGAGACACCGTTGGTTCCAAAACAAGATCGATTCGGCAAGAAAGTTATGTTGTACGATTGGTGGAACTTTGAAGGAAGCGTGCATTTTGAGTTGGTTCCGAATAGTTGTCCCATCAGTGCCGAACTTTACTGACAGCAACTTGAGCGGGTCTACGAAAGGTTGAAGCAAAAGTACCCGGCTCTGATCAACCGAAAACGTGCTTTGATGCAGCAGGACAATGCTAAGCCACACACCGCCAGGAAGACCAAAGACAAGTTTGAAGAGCTGACGTTGAGGTTCTGCTCACATCCAGCCTACAGTCCTGACTGTGCTCCATCAGATTACGGCCTTTTCCGCTCAATGCAACACTTTCTGAAGAGCCTCCGATTCGACACGTTTGATGAAGTCGAAAAAGCCTGTCAAGAATTCTTTGATTCGAAGCCGGCTGAATTGTACTTTGACCAGATCCGAAAGCTTGCAAATCGATGGCAGAAAGTCTTGCAAAATGATGGTCCTTATTTTGAGCAATAATTTCTGTTATTTTTGCGAGTCAAATTTCAAATTTTTCCAAGTGTTTTCTGGTAACCTTAGATTACTTAGCGAGTAAAATTTCAATTTTTTTACAAGTGTTTACGAACTTTTGGGACAACCTAATATATTTGTCCCATTATTTTTCGCAAATCATGCTCTGCTATTCATTTGTTTAAGCCTTTATGTAAGGCATTGTTTTTTGCTTCTCTTTCCCTGTTATATTGTCGTCCCCAGTGTGACAGTCAGTTAAGTGCCATACGTGAAACACGCTTTGGGCGATCATGTCTCGAAAGAGATATAATTGACTGGGCAGGAGATTATCCCGCAGTAGGTCACCATTACTTTCTGCGGTAGACTGGTTGCCAGCCAACGCTATAGAATACAATCTGTCCTATTATTTGACTCATAGCTAGATAAGGAAGAGATGTATTATATTATTAAGTAGTAATTAGTGGGGGATCAGTTTATTACTTCATAACAATGTAGAACCGACCCTCCACTTTATGACCAGTAGAAGCTTTAATCATGATTCCAACTAATATATTCAGTCAGTTAAGTGCTCGCTTAGGCAATCATGTCTCTTTCAAGACATCCCTGACTGGGCAGAAGATTATCCCGCAATAGTTTGACATTTCTTTCTGCGGTAGATTGGTTGCCAGCCAAGTCTATAAAACTCAATCTGTCCTGCTATTTAACCCGTAACTGGAGGGAAAAGACGCATTAATACCTTTCCCAAGGGTATTTGTGCATAAGTGAAAGCAATGGATTCAATTGGAATTCGAACTCGGCTCCCCGATTTCTCGTTCCGAGCCGATATCCACTGCACCACAACGCACATCCAGTGTGTAGGCTTACATTTTACGCTATATCTTTTACTGACAGCCATTTGTTTAAAGAATGCGTATTTACTTCCAGATTGTAGTTTAGATATCAAACAAATTTCCAGCATACTCTTCTTGAGCTTTAACAACATTTTCTTATTTATTAATACTTTGCTTTCTTTCTCCCCAGATGCATATTTCACTATTGCTATGCCTGTTTAGAATTCTCTAGTCTGTTACTACACAATCCTGTCATTTCCTGAATTTCAGTACCGGCCTGATTTTGCATCCCTAATGTGTAGCACATGTTTTATGCTGTCCCTTTTGTTGACAGGCATTTGGTGATAGACTATATCATTTACTTTCATATTTTAGTTTACATATCATACAACTTTTAGTATACATTTTTAAGAAAATACTAACATTTTTCTATTCATATTTTACTTTTTTGATATTCTCAATGTGCGTTGTAGTGCAGTGGATATCAGCTCGGAAGGAGAACTCTGTGAGCAGAGTTCGAATTTCAGTTGAATTCGTTGCATTCATATACACGCAAATATCATTGAAAATAGCATGAATCTATCACTGCTCTTTCCAGCTAAAGGATAAATAGCAGGAAGAAACTTCTATAACCTTGGTTGGCAACCAGTCTACTGCAGAAAGTAATGGCAACATACTGCGTGAAAGTCTTCTGCCCAGTTATGTCTCTTTCTAGACTTGATTGCCCAAGTGTGTATCACATATGACCGACTGATATTCACTATTGCTATACGCATTTGGAGTCCCATCGTCTGTTACTATTCAAACATACAGTCGAATTTCAGTACCGAGTTGATTTAGACGTCCCCAGTGTGTAATTTATATGATACCGTGTCTATTTTGTTGGCAGCCATATTTTCAGTCTTCTTATAATTAATATTTACTCCTTTATTTTCTTGACTGAATGAAAAGATAGATTTTTGTCCCCCCAGTGATAACTTTGTGCAAGATATGTTGATTGTTTTTGTCAAACTGATTCAGTCAGTTAAGTGCCATACGTGAAACACGCTTGGGCGATCATGTCTCGAAAGAGACATGACTGACTGGGCAGAAGATTATCCCGCAGTAGGTTGTCATTGTTTTCTGCGGTAGTCTGGCTGCCAACCAAGCCTATAGAACCCAATCTGTCCTGTTATTTAACCCATAACTGGAAGGAAAAGACGGATTAATACCTTTCCCAAGGGTATTTGCGCGTAAGTGAATGCAATGAATTTGGTTGGAATTCGAACTCTGCTCTGCGATTTCTCGTTCCGAGCCGATATCCACTGGAACACGACGCACATCCTTACATATTTTAAAACAAAGGAACACAACAGTTAAAGAAAAATGGCGTTGCACTTAAGGCACCCTGTATGTATGTATTCAACATTTAGCGAAATCGTTAAGGATTCGATTAGCAAATATGTTGGTCGTTTTGCATACAGTAAAATCTAAAAATACAGTAAATCCAAAAAAGATGATATATTCTTAAATCTCTATCATTAGCTCTCATTAAAAAAAAGTCAAATATATAACGTTATCAAGTTAAGTAATAAAAATATTCAAGGGAGACAACTAAGACTGAGGCTAAAAAAATGGAATACACAAGTTATGGTTCTTGACATTGCCTAAAGAATTAACCAAAATTGGAGAAAAACAAAATTAGCTGACAGGAGTTAAAAACGTGCCTGTTTACCTCGCGATACCTATGTAGCGCCCTATTTAGTCAAAATTCAGTTCATTTGTGGTGAAACTGGAGTAAACGTTCAGGACGTTACATGCCCTCCACATCTCGGCGGCACCAACAAAAGCCAACGGAACCTAGGGCATTACATTTTGGCACGGATTGACTGCAGGAATTGCCGGAAAGTTTTCAAAATTGAAAACCAACTCATGGGGGTTTCACTCTGGGTTTCACTTTTAAGGCCTTATTTCGTGTTTAGGTATGGCCACGAGTCAGCGAATGTTTAAAATCAGGGTTTTCTTTAGATAAACAGCTTTCCTGGACTGGTGAGGTCCATCTAATCGAAGCATCTGGCTATGAGGCGCAAGTTTTCCGCCTTCGCCGATTCTCCGGATTAGAGATGTACTTAGTTGTCAGAGGCTATCTGAGATGCATGCCACGGAAGAATTTTTATAGACAATAAGAGCTTGTCCCCCGTTCACACCCAGCTATGACAAGTTTTGAAACATATGACGCGCCCTGCGCGCGCGCGCACGCACACACACACGCACGCACACACACACACAATCACTCATTCAGTGAAATGAATTAGAGCGCTCTAGCTATTGGGCTCGTATAAAGGATATACGCTAAAATGTCTGCCTACTCCCACCGAACTCCCATAGCACAGTGTTAGAGTCGCCGACTGACGCCATTTCGGTCGGGTTTCAATCCCGGGTAAGAAAGCAATCGGAGTTTAACCGTATTGATGAGCTGTGATACGGCGAAACAGATCTGTCTGCGGATGACAATATATATATGTGAAAGTTTTGTAATTTGCTTGAAGCATTGCGTATATTAGGTGTATGTTTTCAACCATAACTTGTGCATTCCATTTTCTAACCTCAGTCTTCATGTATATATGATTTTTAAAAGGATCATCTTTTTATTAAGAAAGATACACAAGTATCAAAATTAAAAAGGGAAAAATAAAAAATATAAGAGGGGGATTTTAGACGCCTTTCGGCCGACGTGTCTTCAGAAGTAAATCGTCGGCAATTAAAACAAAGAAGTTGTCATAAACTAAAAACACAAGTTGTCCGAAACTAAAAACACAAGTTGTCCGAAACTAAAAACACAAGTTGTCCGAAACTAAAAACACAAGTTGTCCGAAACTAAAAACACAAGTTGTCCGAAACTAAAAACACAAGTTGTCCGAAACTAAAAACACAAGTTGTCCGAAACTAAAAACACAAGTTGTCCGAAACTAAAAACACAAGTTGTCCGAAACTAAAAACACAAGTTGTCCGAAACTAAAAACACAAGTTGTCCGAAACTAAAAACACAAGTTGTCCGAAACTAAAAACACAAGTTGTCCGAAACTAAAAACACAAGTTGTCCGAAACTAAAAACACAAGTTGTCCGAAACTAAAAACACAAGTTGTCCGAAACTAAAAACACAAGTTGTCCGAAACTAAAAACACAAGTTGTCCGAAACTAAAAACACAAGTTGTCCGAAACTAAAAACACAAGTTGTCCGAAACTAAAAACACAAGTTGTCCGAAACTAAAAACACAAGTTGTCCGAAACTAAAAACACAAGTTGTCCGAAACTAAAAACACAAGTTGTCCGAAACTAAAAACACAAGTTGTCCGAAACTAAAAACACAAGTTGTCCGAAACTAAAAACACAAGTTGTCCGAAACTAAAAACACAAGTTGTCCGAAACTAAAAACACAAGTTGTCCGAAACTAAAAACACAAGTTGTCCGAAACTAAAAACACAAGTTGTCCGAAACTAAAAACACAAGTTGTCCGAAACTAAAAACACAAGTTGTCCGAAACTAAAAACACAAGTTGTCCGAAACTAAAAACACAAGTTGTCCGAAACTAAAAACACAAGTTGTCCGAAACTAAAAACACAAGTTGTCCGAAACTAAAAACACAAGTTGTCCGAAACTAAAAACACAAGTTGTCCGAAACTAAAAACACAAGTTGTCCGAAACTAAAAACACAAGTTGTCCGAAACTAAAAACACAAGTTGTCCGAAACTAAAAACACAAGTTGTCCGAAACTAAAAACACAAGTTGTCCGAAACTAAAAACACAAGTTGTCCGAAACTAAAAACACAAGTTGTCCGAAACTAAAAACACAAGTTGTCCGAAACTAAAAACACAAGTTGTCCGAAACTAAAAACACAAGTTGTCCGAAACTAAAAACACAAGTTGTCCGAAACTAAAAACACAAGATTGATTTTAAAAAATCGGGGGCATTACCTATGTTGGGCGGTAGTTATCCCCAAAGAGCTCCAACTTGCATTTCAATTCTATTTCTCTGCACAGGAAGTTGTATGTTGATGGTCAGAGACTCCAAGATGTCAATGTGGAGTCCCGTTCTAGTCCTGTGCAAGACAGAGATGAAATCCGGTAAATATGGTGTCCTGCAGTCACTTGAGTTCAATAGACGCTCGCCGATTGTTGACTCATGAGTCAACGACTGCCTAGATGTTACAGGCAGACTCTACTCGGCCCTCCCAATATATGCATAACTTATTTTAGAAGCTCCACAATATTAGACATTTTTAATATACAAGACGTCAGGTCAACAAAAAACACTACGAAGCAAGTCGAATTACAAAATACATGAATATTGAACAGTTTGTTAATTTTAGAAAGGACAAAAAAAAAAATAAATACCTTGATTCAAGCCTATAATACTTGGAGCTTATGAAGTCATTATTTAACAAAATAATTTATACTACATTTTTGACAGTTAACACCTAAATGACTAATTAACTAAATTAAACGATACTGGAAAATGCAAACTTCAAAGTAAGACTAACTATCCTCATTTTAGTTCAAATATTAAAACAGAAAAATTTAACTGTGGAAAAAGTTAAAGATAAATAATACATCATTTACAATAACTATTATATATATATATATATATATATATATATATATATATATATATATAGAGAGAGAGAGAGAGAGAGAGAGATGCATGTTTTATTGAGTAATATAGACAAGTTTTGTTTATGTTATGTAATTTTTTTTTCCATATCGTCTGATAAGCTTTATCGTTGAAAGAGGAAAGAAAATCACAATATTGATACATGCTTTTTATTAAACTTTTCTGAGCTTTCGGCTTACATCAGCCATTATCAAAGATGACAATTGTATTGGTTGAATTAAGCAGTTTGCGGAAGTACGATAGTAGTAGTCGTCTATTTTGTTTGTATGGAAGATCGGCGAACACATGCGTGCTTGCTGGAAACGAAAATCGCGCTACAGCTTGTGGCGTCTCACATGAGCACACAAGAGTGGAGGCGAGAAGTATTAAGTATGGAAAGCCACTGGGATAACCAATCGCTTCTGTTATCTATTATAGGCATTTGAGAACGTGTTTGGAGATTTCGTAGTTTATTTTGTTCAGGTTAGGTTTCAACTGTTTTATGTAAATGGCTTCGATTATTTTTAGATTTTACGTATTTTTTTCTTGTTTAATTATGGTTGTATTCGTCGAGGATTTCGTGGAATTGTGTATGTGGCCTGGTATGTTGTTTTAAATGTGTGTATATATATATATATATATATATATATATATATATATAATAAATGAAATTTATAATTGCAAATTATATTAAACTACTTTTAGAAATATTTACGTTTAGCAGTTTATCTTGCTTCTAGTTTTGCTCGTGTGTGAGAGGAAAAGTTTTAGCTCTTGAACGGGTGTAGTAAACATAATTCCCAATGAAATTTATATTTACGAGTTTTCAACATGACAGGAAGTATTAAATGAATGCGAGTCAGTGATATACTATCCTCGACACAAGATTCCCTGTCGAGAGGATTAGAGAGTTAGACAGGTGAAAACGAAGAGAAACTAAAAACAATAATATTCACTATGTCCAGTCTAAGAGCCACTCAAGTTAGATTTGTAGTGAACGATATTATAAGCTGAGTTTATGAGTATGTACGAAAGGTAACGGTTAGACCCTAGACTTGAGCAGATTAAGATTGTAATGATCGGAGAAGCGAACTTTTGGGAGTCGATTCCACAAGGTATAGATTCCTGGGAAGTATCGGCTCGAGGGACACTTGCATCTCACCAACAGAATACGAAGAGAACGAGGGGGTTCGCTACAAGGTACGGAGTCTTAGTTCTACCCATCGCAGAGTCCGTCTGAACAATATGAAGATTTCGTCTGAGTAAAAGGAGTCGAATTTGAACGGTGATATTACACTTAGTTGAAAAGTTAGGGTTTGACTTGATAAATGATGACAAGATAGTTTCCAAATCGTTACCGTTTTTGAGGAAACGAGTCTAACGTTTAAGTTCAAAATCGTAGCTTTGCAATTTCTTTCTGGTGAGAAATGAATCTTATAACAATCTTATAAAAGTTATAATTTACTGAAGCTTGAGAGCGCGTGCGCACACACATATATAACATGTTAAAATTACCCTTCTGATTCCATGCGCCTATGGCTTAGGGAGTAACGACTCCGACTGACACCCAATAGATCGAGATTCGAGCCAGAAGCAAGTGGATGTGCCTATCCATACAGAGGAGCTGTGATACAGCGAAACAAACTTGTATGTGGATGACATTTTTTTTAATCATTTCACCCCAAGCAAGGCAATCCACTGCCACTATTGCGCATGGGGCTACATAGGGGAAGGTAAAGAGAAGGAGTGGTTAGACATAGGGAATGTCAGGAGGAAGGTGACAGATGAGTAAGGATAGCGAGGATGAGGGTTGGGCAGATGGGAAGAGTGTTTGATAGAATGGGAGCAGGTTAGTGTGTTAGGAGGTGTCTATTGACCTTACATTTAAACTCCTGGAGATTGTAGCCGTCGGGGAAGCAATCGTGTGGAAGAGAATTCCACAGTCGGGAAGTGCCACGAAAGAAACTGTTGGAGTAGAAGTTGCGGTTGCATTTTATCGGTTTCACTATAAAAGGGTGGGATCTAGTTGCTAATCTAGTATCTCGTGCAAATCCGTATTTAGGGGGCACCAGTGATCTAAGTTCATCGGAGCAGAAGCCGTGAAAGTATTTATAGAAGAGACACAGGGAAACCACGTCGTGCCGGTGGGAGAGAGAGACTGCAGGCGGTCTGCCAAGTCGGTATCTATCACATTACAGACCCTCCTCTGAACCTTATCAGGAAGCCCGAGGAGAATAGCAGGGGCACCCGACCAGATATGGCAGCATTATTCAATGCATGGGCGGATGGTAGATTTGTATATGTGCAGCATAGATTTAAACGGAAAAAACTTCCGGGCCCTACACAGAGAACCAACTTTCATAGCAGCGGATTTAGCAATGGATTCGATGTAGTCATTCCATTTGAGGTCCGCTGAAAGTGTGAGACCAAGGAGGTCTCACACACATATATATATATATATATATATATATATATATATATATATATATATATATATATGACAGACAGATAGACAGACAGACAGACAGATATACTGAAATTATATATGGACAAAGTAGATATCACATTACTGCTAAATCATTGTACCATCAAAAAAGGTTTTCAGTTACTTCAAATAAAATTTTTACTGAAAAATGTAGCTATAGTTTTCATGTGAATTTCAATAATCATTGCAAATTAAAAACATTTTGTCTGATGCGTTTCCAATAGTATTTTGATTTTATATACACTTATCTGTTTTATTTATATTTTTTTTATTAATTATGATCTAACAAATCTTATTGTGAAGCCATTTTGTAATATTTTACAATTTCTTTTCACAAGTGTTACTTATCGAGTGCAATAAGAAAATTGTAGATTTTGCTTGTCGTAATCCATAATTAAAATTCTGGTTTGAATATATTTTCCAAGTTTGTAAGCAAAAACCCACAAAAATTAGGTATTTCTGTACAATTCTTAGACTATCTTTAAAATTAAATGTAACTTATGTAAAAGTCTATGAATCTAAATTTTGGTTTACTACTTACTATATTCGACCCAGCTTTTACCGTGAGTGCAATGTTTATTTTCTAAAACTTGTGAAAAATAAAACTGCTCTTTTTTTTTTTTTTATAATGGAGAGTTATTTATACTCACCCCAATTTTTTTAACAATATAAGGTACGCCGATGTTATAGTGCTAATTGCAGACATGGAAACTAAATTACAAGACCTCCTACAGAAAGTAGCTGATGAGAGTGACAAGAAAGGACTACAAATAAACTGCAAGAGAAAAAACATGCTCATCAGCAAAAAGAGCAGCCCAAAATGCCAAATACAGGTAGGAGATACTAGGTACAGAAATTTGAATACCTGGGAAGTGTTCTAACAGGAGACGAAAAGCGTGACACAGATCTGAAAGCGAATTGGCATGGCAAAGGACGCGTTCCAGAAGCTGAGTAAAGTATTAAGAGACAGGAAACATTCACTAGAAACAGAGTACTAGATTGTTATGTCTGTTCTTCAAGGTGGCAGTGAATGCTGGACAATATCATCAAAGATGAAGGAAAAAACTTGAAGCAGCTGAAATGTGGTTCTACAGAAGGATGTTGCGGCTATCATGAATTGAGCATGTGAGCAATGATGAGGTTTTGGAAAGGATGGAAACAAAATGGAAATTAATATTGAGCATCAGGTAGAGACAACTAAAGTTCCTGGGACATGCAATGAGAAAGGAGGACCTGGAGACCCTGATACTAACAGACCAAATAGAGGGAAAAGTTGACAGAAAAGCAGCGGTTAAATATTTGAAGGGCCTTAGCAGACGGGTGACAACAAGGGTATCGTGGTGTTACAGTATAAAGCGTGCTAAGAGCCACCAAAAATAAGGAGATGTGGAAGGCCATGAATGCTTACGTCCTGAAAGGACAAGGCACATAGAAGAACAAGGCGCAGACACTTTTAGACTAACAAGAAAATATAATGGCGCAAATATCAATTTAGATATCAGACATTTTAACTTACACTGATGAATATTACTGCTTTGTGTTTATGAATGCATATAAATGCTTCTCCCTGTTATTTGAAACTTGCTATTTCTTCAACGCATGGTATAAAAATATGATTTATTAAGCACATACGTCAAAATATTGTAATCGCTTAGCAAGATTAACTGATGCGGAGAAGAACAATGCAATGAAATGAAGCTTTTATATTACATATCGGCGCCGAATTAAATTCTTTTACGACCCGTTTTCCTTTATGGGATGTGCGTTGTAGTGCAGTCGATATAGGCTCAAAATGAGAAATCGGAGAAGCGAGTTCGAATTCTACGCGCAGATACCCTTAAGAAAAGTAATCTGTTTCTTCTCCCTCCAGCTATAGGTTGAATAGCAGTACAGATTGGGTTGTATAGCCTTGGTTGGCAACCACTCTACAGCACAAAGTAATGGCAACCAACTACGGGAAAATTTTCCCCCTAGTCAGTCATATCTCATCGGAGACATGGTCGCCCAAGAAGATCACGTAAGGCACTTAACTGACTGTCTCTTTAGAAATTTGGTGAACATGGCTCTCCACAATTTTCTGTCTTTTGTAGCTCTTAATTTCTGTCTGTTATTCGACTTGAATACTGTTCTGCCATCTATTTCCACGAGCTTATCGTTTTATGTGTCGTGCTTCTTCAGAGAGTAGATCATGGGCTTCCACATCTTCCTGCGACTTGTAGTTCTTAAGTTTTGACTTTTTGTTATTTCTTTTAAACTGTTCTGTCATCCATTTACACAAGCTCGTTGTTCCTTTACGGGCCGTGCTTCAACAGGGCGTAGGCGATCATGGCCCTCTACAACTTTCCGCCATTGTTTTGCTCTTAACAAGTTTTCTCTTTTTGTAATTTCTCTCAAACCGAGTTTTACTATCCATTTACTCAAGCTCATCAAATATGTTACTCGCTGCTTTCCTCTGTCTCAATATTTCACATGACTATCCGATTTTTCAAGCCTACTTTTTTCATTACGTGTCTCAGATATTTCAAAATTTCGCTTGCTGATGTGAAGTAGAGGTGTCCTTTTTTGTTCCCCTTTTCTCTAAAACCTCGGCGTTGCTCACATATTCAGTTTACGGTATCCTCAGACCGATTCAACTTTTGTCCTGTGAGTATCTGATTTTTCAAGCCCACCTTTCTCATTACGTACCCCAGATATTTTAAAAATTTCGCTTCGCTTGCTGATGTGAAGTAGAGGTGTTCTTTTTTGTTCTTTTCTCTAAAACCTCGGCGTTGCTCACATATTCAGTTCACGGTATCCTCAGACCGAATCAATTTCGGTCCTGTGAGTATCAGATTTTCCAAGCCCTCCTTCCTCGATATGTGACCAGAAATTGAAACTGTCTCTTGCTGGTGTTAAGTAGAGGTATTTCTTTTGTGTTCATTTTCTGTAAAACTTAGTCGTTGCTCACATGTTCGGCTCATGGGATCCTTGAAAATTTTCTATAGAACCACATTTTTGTTGCTTCGATTCTTCCAGATTTCCATCATTCGCTGCCATATAGAAGGACAGATGCCACGTAAGAATTCAATACAATGTTTTTGTTTCGACAGGTAGTTTGGATTTTTCTCTTTTCTTACCTTCAATCTATTCAGTGAGTATCAAGTTTTCCAAACCTTCTTTCCTCATGTATTCAGGTAATTAATAATAATATTAATTGTACTTTTTGTTTCCATTTCCTCTAAAATTTCACCGTTGCTCACATATTCGGTCCATGGCATTCTCACCTTTCTGTGGGAATTTCTGTGCTTCAACTATTTTTCATCTTTGGTGAGATTTCCAGCTTTCGTTGCTATATAGTCTGAATATCCTAATCAATGGATTATCGGAAATAGAAACAAAATCTATGGTCCATATAGCATCAGGAAGATCTTCAAAATTCGTTCAAAACTTTGCAAACACCTTGTCTGACTATAACATCCCATTCAGCCACTTTCCCACCGACGGGATGTGGCTTCCCTTTGTTCTATAAATACTTTCATGGCTTCTGCTCCAACGAACTTAAGTCACTGGTGCCTCTGCGACAAGTGTTTATTCGTGCAACCAGACTGGCAACTGAGTCTCACCCATTCACAGTGAGAGATCAACAAAATGCAGACAACAATTCTACTCCTGCAGCTTCATTCCTCTCACTTCCCACCTGTGGAATTCGTTTCCTTATTCTTGCTTTCCTGATGGCTACAACCTCCACGAATTCAAATGCAAGGTCAATACTTATCTCTTAACCACTTGACACTAGTTCTTTCCTCACCACCCTGTATATCCTTTCCTTTCTCTCCACCTCTACAACTGTCATCACACCTGTGTCAACCTCCCTTCTCTTGCTCCTTTCTAAATGGTTTGTCTTTCTCTTTACTCTCTTCTATTTAGTGCTTTTACTCTTATGTAGCCCCCTGCACATCAGTGGCGTTACCGCTTTGCTCGGGGTGATATGGTTAAAAAGAGAACATGATTAAAGACGTACAGTCTGCCATCCCTAGCAGTTGCGGAAAGAGACAGGCAGCTCCCCTCAAGATAACACTACAGGAACACTAGAGAAAATAGCAAAATCAGGCATGGCTGACCAGATATGGCGGGAAAGGGAGATTACCGCCCCCTGAGGGATGAAGTTGAAACGACAAACATTACATCACTGAAAAATACGAAAATTAAGTGAATCAGCGCATATAAAAAATTCTAAGTCTGCTACGTGTAGACATGAATACAATATAGGAACCAGTAATAGAGAAAGACTATGACGGAAGAGGCATGACACGTGGAACGAGAACAATCTACCCCAGTGGACAAAATAAAATGTTCAGTACGAAATTTGAAATACCTGAATAAAGCCAGGACGTACAACAAGCGGAACGTCGTGAATATAACAAAGATGAGTACAACAATATATTGCTGATAGAACTCGAATCGTCTTTTTAACTTTTAATTCTTAGAATCTTTACTGTATAGGTTGAATAAATTCGGTCAGAAAACATTCTTGTCTTACAACCAATATTTGTGTACAATTACTGAATTTGTCTTTTATCCATATGCAGGCGGTTTACTGGCAGTATAGGTTCGGGATTATTCCAGTCAGTTAAGTGCCATACGTTATACAGGCTTTGGATGATCATGTCTCGAAAGCTACATGAGTGACTGGGCAGAAGATTATCCTGCGGTAGATTAGTTGCCAGCCAAGGCTATAGAACACAATCTGTCCTAAGGAAGAAACGGATTAATACCTTTCCCCAAGGGTATTTGTGCGTAAGTGAATGCAAGGAATTCAATCTCGGCACTCCGATCTCTCGTTCCGACTAGATATCCCCTGCACCACAACGCACATCCCGGATCCTATTATTCTAATCAGTCAGTTAAGTGCCATACGTGATACACGCTTGGGCGATCATGTCTCAAAAGAGACATGACTGACTGGGCAGAAGATTATCCCGCAGTAGGTTGCCATTGCTTTCTGCGGTAGACTGGTTGCCGACCAAGGCTATAGAACCCAATCTGTCCTGCTATTTAACCCATAACTCGAAGGAAGAAACGGATTAATACCTTTCCCAAGGGTATTTGCGCGTAAGTGAATGCAATGACTTCAGCTGGAATTCGAACTCGGCTCCCCGGATTCTCGTTCCGAGCCGATATCCACTGTACCACAATTATTCTAATATCCTTCCCAAATATGTCAAATTATCGAACAGTTCTTTGAAAAATTGAAAATCAATTTTGTAACTGGAAACGAATGATGGCATCAAATCAATCATTATGCATTTGACATTTTCATGTAGAATTTTTGATTACCTTGGAATATTATTTTTTTAAATAAAATATTGTGAATTAGTATCAAATTTTGCTAGTAACTTTTTACACCAAAATCTGAATTTCTTTATTCACGCTATTATTTGGTTTGCTGTCTTCAGCGGCATATTTACTTCCGAGTTATTTAATGCCAAAATGTAAATGATTTTAACACAAATATATTTTAAACGCAATTATATGCCTTCAACTAAAGATAAAATGCATTGTTTGGTAATTCTACTGAAAATATATACTGTTCCCAATTTGTTTTTATATATAAAATGCATTGCTAAGGGGCATAAGACAAGAGAGTATTTTCATCGGATCTATTTAACTTGAACAGCGAGAATATTTTGAGGACCCTAGATGTTAAACCAGGATTTGTCATCGGAAGCCACAATTTGAACAAAAGGTACGCAGACGACAGTGCTGATTGCAGACACGGAAAGGAAACTTCAAGATCTCCTACAGAAGCTACCTGAAGAGAGTGACAAAAAAGAACTACAAAAAACTGCAAGAAAAAAGAATGCTATTTGCCCATACCTAGAACCCTAGTTTGATTTAAGAAATTGAAGGTTACTAAATTTTAATGTCATGAAAGTACTTTTATGCTGGTTGGTTTGTTGATTTTTTTTTGGGGGGGGGGGATTGAAGGGTTAAGTCACTGCAATTCGTTATGTAACACTATTTCTACTACCGAAAGAAAGGGACGAATTTATTTGGATAGACCGATCGATATACCGAGAAAAATAAATATAATTGAATGTTTTTTTTATTCCTCACCCGCTAGAGGTGAGGAATAAACGAAAAGAGCAAAGAAACTGCCAAATACATGTGGGGGATATTAAAATCAAGCAGGTATAAAAATTTAAATATCTGGGAAGTGTTTCAACCTAAAACGGAAAGTGCGACACAGATCTCCAAAGGCGAATTAGCATGGCGGAGGACGCGTTCCAGAAGCTGAGTAAGGTATTAAGAGACAGAAAACTTTCATTAGAAACAAAGAAGAAAGTACTAGATTGCTATGTGATGTCAGTTTTTCAATATGGCAGTGAATGTTAGACAATATCAACAAAGATGAAGGGAAAACTTGAAGCAACTGAAATGTGGTTCTACAAAAGGGTGCTGCGGATATCGTGGACCGAGCATGTGAGCAATAACGAAATCATGGAAAGAATGGAAACGAAAAGGAAATTAAGATTGAGCATCAGAAAGAGACAGCTAAGGTTTCTGGGACATGCAAAGAGACATAGGAAGGCAGCGGATAAGATATTTGAAGGGCCTGAGCAGGTGGATGACAGAACGGGGGCTGCGAGACGTTACAGTAGAAAGCATGCCAGGAGTCACCAGCGATAGAGAGACGTGGAAGGCCATGATTGCTTACGTCCTGAAATGACAAGGCACATAGAAGTATTTTTACTATAAAATTACTTTTATACCTTTTAGTTTTTTTACAGAAGCATGCTGCGAATATCAAGGATCGAGCATGTGAGCAATGATGAGGTTTTGGAAATGATGGAAACAAAAAGGAAATTAATTCTGAGCATCAGGAAGAGACAGTTGAAGTTCCTGGGACATGCAATGAGAAAGGAGGGCTTGGAGAACCTGATACTAACAGGCTAGACAGAGGGGGAAATAGACAGGGGAAATCAGCAGTTAACATATTTGAAGGACCTAATCAAGTGGATGGCGGAAAGAGGTTTGCGTAGTGTAACAGGTGAAAGCGTGCTAAGAGCCACCAGGAATAGGGAAACGTAGAAAGCCATGATCGCCTACATACTGAAGGGACAGGGCATATAGAAGTGTTTTGTTTGAGATTCACTATTTGCCCATACCTAGGACCCTAGTTTGGTTTAAGAAATTGAAGGCTACTAAATTTTAATGTCAGGAAAGTACTTTTATGCTGGTTGGTTCGTTGATTTTTTTGGTGGGGGATAGAAGGGTTAAGTCACTGCAATTCGTTATGTAACACTATTTCTCTCTACCAAAAAAAAGGGACGAATTTATTTGGATAGACCGATCGATATACCGAGAAAAATAAATATAATTGAATATTTTTTTATTCCTCGCCCGCTAGAGCTTAGATGAAGGCGTATGCTTGGATACTGGCCACAAGATTGGGTCAGAGAAATAAAATTCAGTATGGCCTCTTGTCATCGAATCCAGGATAGCGAACAAGTCATTATCTGTCATTGTGAAAATTTAGCGACCAATGATAGATTAATAACTGACTATGGTTTGATTCGAAACAGAACAATTTCCCTTGCATGGAAAATAATGTGAAAAAATTTTGCTACTCTTAGTTCTCAAATTACCGTTACTTTATTTGAACGGGATATGGTAATCACAATGCTATCTCGAATCATAAAAATTCTGCTTGTTCCTTCCTTAGTTAGTTACTTAGTTCGTCTGTGCGTTAGGCCACTGAAGAAAGATAACGCACTTACTCCCTATACGAGCTTTTCCTTCCTCTCTACCTTACTCTCCTCAGCCTTTCTCTCACCTTTGCCAAACGGAAGAGTAGTAAAGAGTGAGAAAGTAGGAGGAGAGAGCCTATAGCATTACCGTATCAGTAGCAGCTTAAGTTGGTGGTTGTTTGCAGTAATTTTGTGTGTATATGTGTGTGTCCTGTACAATATAGCATAAATAGGTAGGTTTATTATGGTATCCCGCTAACTAATAACGAAATTTCTGGCCTCTACACCCTTGGCCATTGCTCAGTTTTTTGTTTACAATGGACACAAGAGCCATGATTTTTTAGTAATAAAAAAAATATTTCTTTCAAAATCTCTCACAAAATAGCGTACCGTATTTGGTTATGGTCTATGCATAGGCAGCTTAATATAAGATTACAGTAAAGTAGCTTCTATGGACATTACTTTTATAAATATTTTAATAAAATTTCTGTGTTATCGTTATTTAATTTTCCAATACCTTTATGTTTGAAGACGTTACTATCATTTGTCGTATGACAAAGTAAATTTTTTTCAGGAAATCATAATTATCCATCCGTGGAAATTCCACGGGTTCCGCTAGTATTTATTAATAACGAGTTGTCCTGTGCCATAAAAAATTACGGCAAAATATTTATATATGCTGTCTAAAATGATGACAACATATTGATGTGCTTACTATTGAGTATCTTACATTAAGAAATTAAAGAAAAAGAATAAAATAAAATAATCCCCCCACCCCGAGCGTAACAGGAGGAATTATATATATGAAAACCTCGCGTTTAAATCGCGGTTTAGGGGAAAATTTTTGGCCGAGCGCACGCACTGAGAATCTCCACTAAAAATCGGTTCTCTGCTACATCACGCCTTCGTAGGATAGATCGTGTAACTACAGAACTCATTAAAACATTAAATCAATACGAATTTTTAACATTCCTACAACAATAATATTTGATTATAACAATCCATTTGGAAATGATTGTGAAAATGAAGCTAACAGGCTAAGAAACTTACAATTATTGTAAACCCCAACATCTTTAGCTGCATCCTTTATCTATCAGTGTTTTTTGAATACACAATTGACCTTCTAGACTGATTAACACAATTTATAACATTGATTCCCAACCTTTTGTCCCGTTCCCCCTTTTCCAGCCACTTATTCACTTGTGGACCCCTTGTGGACCCCAACAACGGAATAAGTTAAACCAACAAAAATAAAAGATTTTTCAGTAAAAATATATATTCATGTAAATTTCCCTGCGTTATGCTGATTAAGTTTTTAACTTACTCATATAAAATCAAAAAACATTTCATTCATCCCTCCTTTATTTAAGTAAAACACCTAAATATGTTATGTTAACGTTGTTATGGTTGTAGGTATTGTAAACAAAAACTATCTTGATAAAACTGGATATATTTTTGAGTTTACGAGCAAATCGATAAATAAAAAGGTTTGAAACTATGAATAAAATGATAAGGTGTGCGCCGCACATCTAGCACATTATGAGTATACGCCGGTACGAATACGAATCTTTTGGACCCCTTCAAACATTTTCATGGACCTCTAAGTTGAGGACCAAGGCTCTAGAAGAAGGTCAACTGATGAGCCCAGTCTTGCCTAATATTTACTCATAAATGGAGGCTTTGAATTCAGTTTTCCATCCGCCTAGACTGGTTACTATCCAAGGCTATAAAGATCATGTCTGTCCTACCATTTATGGATTCATACTCTTCCCAAGTAAATTAATATAGCAAATTCGCCTATAATTTGAACTCGTCTCTCCGATTCCTCAATCAGTACTGCTATCCTCACAATTATTACTAATACTTTAAAATGATTAAAATTAAGTAAACACGAGTTTAAAAATAGAAACAGTTAATAGTGATTTATCTATATTGAATAAAATATCCACATCCTCTAAGAAGTGTTCTAAAATATATATACATATCTTCACGTGTGCATGTTGCTTACATTATTACTACCTTTGAATTTAAAAATTCTTCATAACATTTATTTTTTTTAAATGCAACATTTTTCCTGCTACAAGGCAACATTTGATTTTTAAACTGTAATATAGTCACTGATGATGAACGATGACGTTCGTAAGTACTAGGAAAAGTTTTGGAAAAATTTTATACAAATATAATTCGGAAATAAAGTCTAATCAGAAAATATGAAAAAATTCAAAAGAAAATACATCAGACTATGCCATGGTGTCGCTATCGTTTAACACAACTTGTTTCAAATATTATATATATATATATATATATATATATAAAATAAACCTTTTCAAAACAAACTATAAACGGAAATTAGAATGAAAGCACTGATGGCACTTACCCAGAATGCATAAAAAACATTCAGGTCGTGGTCTTAGCAAATAATGAACAAAATATTTATTTTGCGTAGCATACAAAATTATAGAATAAGGCCGAAAAGGTGAAGGATCAATGTTGGTACTCACTTAACTATCCAATACGTAGCTAAACACTATCACGACCCATTCACTCATTACAATTTGCACAATCACCAAATGAACCCATCCATCACCTCCCAATCCTTCATACAACACAATACCACAAATTTACAAAGAGCACCTAAAAAGGAGGGGGGACAACCTATGACAATAAAATGCGGTTATATACAATATATATTTAAAACATTTAATGAAAAATGAAATGATGGGAGGGTAATGAACCGAATAAACTAAAAAACAACAAATTTTAAAACTAAATTAAAAAACAATTTTAGGAAGACCCGTCCATCCCACAAAAAAAAAAAAAAGAGTAGCTGCTGTATTCCGCCAAACAGCGAAATCAAGAAGCACACTCGCTAAGGGAGCGGGTCGGGGGTAAAAATTAATGGAATGGGACAACCAAAGGCTTACCTAGCCGAGATAAAAAGAGGCAGAAACAAACAGGAGAGGTTGGGAATCTCGACTTGGAGCATAACAAAGAGAAAGCCGGGTACACATTCATTCACATTAACTACGTACACAAAAGAGAACTACCTTAACCAGGGAAGGGTTCCAAAGGAATGCTCCTCGATGCAGATTTAAAAGTGAAAAATCAAAGCTAGCCCCATTCACGCGAACCAGACTCGATACATTTACAGCAAATACTGAACACTTCGGATACCTCAGGGTAGGGATCGATTATAACAAATTTAGTATAGGTGAGAAGGAAATTAGACATAGAATAGGCGGCGCCAAACTTTTTTTTTTACTCAACGACATAGACAGCTAGAAAAACAAAACATCAACCTCAAATTTCGCGTCACGTTCTTAGTATCATCATCATTACGAGACTTTATAAGCAAATCACGCAGAGTGCGAAGCCCGTTCAGAAATATCTAAACTGTCAACTTTATACAACCGCTTTTTAAAATGAATACTTCAAATTAACTTTGCCCATACCATCAGGATTCACTCAAAGATCATCCTTCTATAAACATTTTGGGCTGTTACTAAATAATCACAAACAAGGAGCTGTACCAAACAGAAAAACGTCCCATGAGAACTATCAACACAAGCAACAACTTGAGGCAAAATAAGAGACTTACCTTGAAGAGCAAAGCATGCAAGGACTTCTCTCGCGTGTAGGTCTGTAATTTAGGTGCGTGTTACCAAGATGGCAGATTAAGAAACATGGCCGCCTCTCGCGAGACAAGACGTGACAAAAAGAGGTTCGCGAAGGCATGTTCCACTATATGAGTGATTGCTCGTTCTGATTGGCTGGTTAAGCCAATCAAAAACGATCTTGTGCGATATAACCCAACATCGTCTAAGTCGGAGCAAGCAGAAAAAGATTTGACTGCGGAAAGAGTGTGATTTAAAATCGGAACTCGGAGGAAAGAATTTTTTTTTTGCGGCTCTTACACAAAATGGATAGCATATGCAACCCAAAGAGAAAATAATGACAATAAAGATGTTGATTTTACACACTACATCAAATAAAAGGCTAAAAAGTACAACGATATCGATAGTGGCAATTGTAATAGTTACTAGACTGAGAAACATATTTCCCTAAAAATTTATTTTAAAACAAAGATTTTATAAATTTCAGCCGGAAGCAGCTTCCGGTAACTGAATGACGAATTTTTCGTGATAAGGAAACAGTTAATATTATCAACATTTTATTCAATGTATAACCCCCAAAATACTGAAATGTTTCACAGCTTATATTTGTTGTGAATAATATGAAATATAAATTCTTGTTACCCGCTGGTCGTAGTTCGAGTAGTCGAAGAGATCTCGACAAGTACACATATGTTAAGTAAGTAAAATTTAACCAGACTACCGCAGAAGGTAATGGCGAAGATCAACTGCCCATTTAGTCACGTCACTTTCGAGACATGATCACCTAAGAGTGGCACAGGACTGATGTCTATACCACCACATCGACTCTGTATTTTCCAACTTTAATATCCCTATCATTTCTAAATGCATTCTTTTTAACCCCAAATTATTCTGACAAACGTTATTTCTAGTCAATACTGATGTTTGAGTCAGTCAGTTAAGTGCTGTACGATCGCTTGGGCGATCATGTCTCGAAAGAGACATGACTGACTGGGCTTATCCCGCAGTGGGATTATCCCGCAGTAGGTTGCCATTGCTTTCTGCGGTAGACTGGTTGCCGACCAAGGCTATAGAACCCAATCTGTCCTGCTATTTAACCCATAACTGGAAGGAAGAGACGGATTAATACCTTTCCCAAGCGTATTTGCGCGTAAGTGAATACAATGGATTCAGCTGGAATTCGAACTCGGCTCCCCGATTTCTCGTTCAGAACCGATATCCACTGTACCACAACTGGGCAACCCATTCTTTTGTTTTTTCTTGAGAGGCGGGCATACATTGAGTAGGTAAATAAGCTGACCATTACTAGATCCAAAGAGATTCAATAAGAGGCAAGCATATGTTAGCTGGTAATTGACACTTGGCTTATGTAGTAATAGATTCAAAGAGATCAACAGAACGAGAGCTGAGCATATGTTAATAAAAAAAAATCCATACTATTTTAGATGACGGATATCTGCATCGGATCTCGAGTATAATCTAATAAGTTAGGCTTTATGAGAGATTAAAAATGTTCCCCATCATGAAATTCTGCTGTTTAATGTCACAGTTCGTTGGTAAACACGGTTGTCAGTTGGAAAGCTTAGAAAATCTTTGTTGAAACATTCAGCCATACCAATCAATAGAAAATGGCGTATAAATCTAGCATAAGAACGTAAAACGAAATCTGGCAAAGATCAGGCTTGTAAATAAAGGAAGTTCGACTCAACCACATGACGCTACCATTGCTGCTACATCGTATTATCAAATCTCTGTTGAAATTACTAGAGGAGAAACAAAAGATAATGAGATAGGTAGCCTCAAGACGGAAAGAATTTCATGCTGGAGGAAAAAAAAAACTACTCAAAGGAATTATGGCGTCAAATATGAAAGGAAAGATTACCTTGATTAATTCTTAGCTTATATATATATATATATATATATAAGTTTGTCAAGCGTTCCAATACCAAATATTGCTTTTAAAAATGTGATCATGTAGTCGCCCTAACATTCGTAAAACAGAAAAAGAAATTGTTAAATAGAGTTCTATAACCGATGCATTTAAAAAAAAATTGATCGTCAGTGATTCCACACAATAATTCAAGGAAAAAAAGCATATATATATATATAATGTACTTTTTTTCCTTCAATTCACGATCACATTATATATATATATGCAGGATGACCCAAGAAAACGGGAATATTTGATCTGTCCTTTTACGATTTTTTCTTGTGGAGCAGTAAAGTGTACACGACTTGAACAAGATCTCTGGATAAGTTTATACAGCGAATTTAGAATGAAATTCACAGTATCTCAGCTGAGATGTTGCAGCGGTTAATGAGGAATCTCAACAGCAGATTTCAAGAATGTATTCGTACAGAAGGACGCCATCTACAGGACGTAATTTTTAAATAATGAAAATTCCATCATTGTTTCTTAAATGGAATGTTTTAAGGTTTCAATTACTTTGAATGAAATATTGTTCTTCCATCACTCTTGGTTTTATTGGATTGTTAAAACGTTCTCGTTTATTTTTATTGGCCACCCTATATATATTAGCGTGTCTGTTCAATTGTGATACTATTTACCGCTAAAGTTGTTTACTTTTCAGTGTTTTCGTATTCCTTGTACGAATCTTCTTTTAGTAGTCATGGGTTATCTCCCTCTAACCCGACTCTCTAAGTTACTTCTTCTCTACTGCTGTAGCCTGATATTGAACTCACAACTCTTTGAGTCAAGTCACTGGAACTACCCAACATCTATATCTACTGGGGCATGTTTCCCTAAGGACAACAGATTTCTGAAAATTATAAACCTAATGTTCGGTAACTAGTTTTTACCAGTGTGCATATTGCAATCTTAGATTGCAAAGGTTTTCTCTGTTACGCCCTGTAACTCTTTCTCATAACTTTCCTCCCATTAACCCACTGCGCACCAGTGGCAATAGACTGCATTGTTTGGGGCGATATATATATATATATATATATATATATATATATATATAGAGAGAGAGAGAGAGAGAGAGGCAGAATATGTAAGCAAAAGCCAGCAACCTACGGCCGAGTTCGTTTTCGGTGGGTTGTACAAGACGATTTAAATTATAGCTTAATTAATACTAGTTTCAGCAGAGTTAGTTCTGTTGCTATTGGTATTGTTATTACTATAGTTAATATTATATATATATATATATATATATATATATATATATATATATATATATATATATATGTCTATTTTGGCAGCAATAACTGATTAAAAACGACTGGCAAAGGACTGCGGTTAAATTTTTTTTTTATTTAATATTCCTGAACCTAAAATTCTTTTCTGGGCAATATTTATGTAGAAATTGTCCAAATGGTCTATTTCCGATCGGTTTTGGTTATTCTTTTAGCCATTATCAAGGCTGATTTTTTTCTTTTTAATTTTAACAGAATGTATTTCTTTTATATGTATGTATTGAAAATAGATACACGAATAACCGAAAACAATTGGACATTTGGACAAATTTAATCTAATTTATTTTCAGAAAAGAAAATGATAACACAAAAAACTTAACCGTAACTAAACTTGTCAGTCGCTTATATATATAATCAGGAGCCGTTCTAAACCTCGTATTTTGGCTTTAATTTCAGGTGAAAATCTCCAACATTTAAATAATCTTTATAAAGTTAGTTCTACATTAAATCCAAACAACCCACCTTTAATAAAATCACGTTTAAATCTGGTCATAACACATTATATTGCATTTAAATATATGGTTCTGTTATCATTTCGAGCTCTTATGCGGTGTGACGTCATAGAACCGCATTACAAATTTGCGAACTGCGTTTGCTATTTTTAGTAACTGTTATCGTTGCTAAGCAAAGTTTTATGTCAACACAAGTTAAAATCGTCTTTGAAGGTGGTTGTTTTTATGTTAACGTCCTTGTAACCACTCTGAAGATGGCTCATGTGAGCCGAAAGCTTAGAATCAACTTAATTAAAAATCATTCAAATGTTGGAGAATTTTTGTCTTTATTTTCACCTGAAATTAAAGCCAAAATACGATGTTTAGAATGGCTAATGATTAAACATAATAGACATTCAATATCTCTTATATTTAACAGTATATGTTTAGAACATTATCTGCTGCATTGATACACTATATATATATATATATATATATATATATATATATATATATATAGTTATTCGCAGACAGATCTGTTTTGCTGTATCACAGCTCGTCACTACGGTTAGACAGCCGATTGCTTTTTACTCAGGATTGAAACCCGACCGAATTGGCGTCAGTCGGCGATTCTACCTCTTAACTACGGGCGTTCGGTAGAAGGAGACAGAGTTTTTAGCGTGTATATTATCATTATACACGCCCAATAGCGGAGAGTGTTTTAATTCATTGCTGAATGAACAATGCGTAGATGCCAGAGTAGCTACTGTTTTTCACGGCCTACCATTCTCCAGAAGATTATACATATCTTCTTTAAGAGTTTCATTATTGATTAAAAGAGAACATTTTCATTGTTACAAGTTTTATTTACTATTTTTCTTTTATTTGGCCGTTAGGTGTCATGATACCAAAAGCTGAATAAAAAAAAGGATATGTTCAGTGAAGATCACTGCTTTTGATTTTTTTAGATTGATTCAAAGTTTTTTAATGTCATAGTAAGGCTCCAGCAGAAAAAGTAATAAATTGAACAAAATAGATGAAGGCAAAGAACACACACGGTTGGTGCGATGGATAAAAAGTCCTCTATATTACGCAAAAATGCAAATAAACACTGACATTTCATTTTAAATGATATATTTAATTTTGGTAAACAGACATATGGAATACTAAATAGTAAATTTATTTAATGAAATAGCCATTTGCTTCAACCACAGCCTCCAGATGACTTCAGAATCTCCTGCAAATCATCTGGACGGATCTTCCAGCATCTACCCTCTTGTTACGGGGCTTCATTGGCTCCTCAAGGCACTTGATATAGGTCTCCATGTTCAGTCTAGATCCATGTGGGATCATGAATGGAGCCATAGCGTCGCAAAAACTAGTTATCATTCCAAATCTAAACTTATTTATAAATGGAACTTTGTGTGTGTGTGTGTGTGTGTGTGCGTCTGTGTATGTGTGTGTGTGTCCGTTACCTATAGACTCCGAAACGGCTGAACCGATTTTCTTGAAAATTTACACAGTTGTATTATAAGCGTCTGCGAGTGTTCTTAGCTAGGTTTCGTGTCCAGGTACCCGCGATAAATATCGATAATCGAAAAAATTAGGTTATCGAAGGAGTGGTCCGATTTTAATAAAATTTGATACACTCATAGACAAAGACATAAAAAACGATATTCAGAAGTTTCAAGGTTGCTGTTCTTACAATAGTGCAGAAAATCAATGATATATATATGTACATAAAAGGCAAGGTTTGTGTGTGTGTGTGTGTGTGTGTGTGTGTGTGTGTGTGTGTGTGAGTTTATCTGACAGTATTTTTTTCAGCTCTTGTATTTTAGTTTTTGCTTCGGGTTTGGCTCTAAGTAGGTATAATTGTAGTTCTTATTCTCAGCCATTATACCATTTACTCAGAGGACTTATTTAGCCTTCAAAATTCAGTTTACGACGAAAAACGCTTATTTGATATTCATACCAGGAAATCCAAATTTGACTTAGATCCATTCATTTTTCTTTCAGTCTACGGTTTTGCTTTAACTATAAACAACTATTGCATTTTAGTCTTTTGTGCCAACGTCCAAAGAGTCATTACACCCGAGCAACGCCGGACTATACTTCTAGTATCTGATTTTAGACTCAATTATTGATTTCCTAGTCATCTGCACTGTCTTCAGATTGACTGCCAAACATTCTTAAATGGTTGTATTGAAACTTCCAGCGCGAATACCAAAGAATACAACATTCTGTTTCTAAATTTAAAAAACAATTATTTCCGTCAAGAATTTGGAGTGAGTGAATGAGTTTTATTTAACGGCATATCAACCTCTGTGGGTATTTTAATGCCAAAAAGTTGGGGTTTTATGGTATTTTTGTAATGTTCGGTTACAGGTTGATTTAGTCAGATTTTAACGAATTTTTTTTATTCTTTTTTATTTTAGCTTTAGTTTTGTATTCAAAATTGTTTTGCTGAGAACTTTTTCCTTCAAAAATGTGTTGTGGTAAATGTTTTTTTCAAAAAGGTATATTTTTCTATAAAAGTCTATTTTTATGTATATATATATTTCTATAAAAGCATTGTTATACTTTCATAGTGTTTTGACCCCAGTTTGGGGGTTAACTATTTACCCATAGCTGGGACCCTAACAAGTGCTACCACTCCAGATCGGAGTGGACCTGGGAACAATAGCAATTAAGAGGTAGTTCCATGCTCCTCACAACCTCCCATCCAAAGGCCTTGCTGCCGGATGCATTTTGCCGTCATGCCCAGGACCACAGGAATTTGGAAACGCTATTCTGTACTTAGTATTCGCGTCGGAAGCTCCAATTTTAACATTTCAGAGCGTATGAGTGTCAATCTTAGGACAGTGCAGAGAATTCGGAAAGAGTTGGACGAGTCTAATTATGATCACAAATGATAGGACATCTCGGAAAATTCTCTGATTGTTCTGATAAGAAAAGAATTCTCTAATTTGTTATTGAGAACCTCAAGTCTTAGCATGGAGGCCTATATCAAGTGCTTTGAGGGAGTCTTGTTGCCATGAGTCAAGAGGGTGGCTGCTGGAAGAATCTATATCTGACAACAGGACTCACCATGCCACAGAAGCAGGAAACCCGATCATCTCTGTCAGATAATTTCTGCGATCACATCAATTTTCCATCGTCGCTTAAATCTGGTCAACTACCTCCCCAGACTGCAAAACCATTATTACGTGTGAGGCGTGGCTAGGTGAGAGATAAAACCCTTTTAACATTACAGATACACAGAAGGCAACATAAACAAGACGATCGTCCAGAACAGATGCAAGGGATTCAGAAGCCGTCTGGACAAATTTGATTTTTGTTTAACGGCATATCAACACCTCTGTGGGTTATTTAATGCCAAAAGGTGGGGGTTTAAGGTATTTTTTTTATCTTCAGTTGTAATGAAAAGTTTGATTTAGTCTGATTTTAATTATATTTTGTTTTTATTCTTTTTAATTCTAGAAAACTGAAGATGTCTTTTAGTTTTGTAATCAAAAATGTTTTGCTGAGTATAATTTTCTTCCCTTCAAAAATGTGTTATGGCAATAATTTTTCTTCAAAAATGTTTATTTTCTAGAAAAGTCTATTTTTATGTATATATTACTAGTCTATTTTTATACTTTCATAGTGTTTTGACCCCAGTTTGAGGTTAACAATTTGTCCATAGCTAGGACCCTAACAGGTGCTACCACTTACAATCAGAGGCCTTGCTGCTAGATGCAGTTTATCGTCATGTCCAGGACCCAGAAGCCGTCTGGAGGCCGTAATTAAAGCCAATGGGGATTTCATTATGTAAAATACTTGGTTAAATATATATGTCAGTGCTATTTTCATTTTTGTGTAATCTAGACAATTTATCTATCGCACCCTGAATATATCATTTTCGCGTATAAGGCAATATTTAGATAACACGACGTCAAAAACACAGCAAAATTTTCATGTATTTATCCTACACCTGTTGCATTAGACTACTACTTATTGATTATATAAAAGATTGTGTTATTGAAAATGTTACTATCTGTATCATTTGAAATACAAAATAAACGAAATATCAAAAAGAGATTCAATATCACGTTTTTCCTTTCCACGTACCCTAAGAGAAACCATTGTTTTGTCTATGTTTCATAACGTGATCTCTTAATACTGATTTTTCTTCTTCCTCCATTTAAACAGAAGGAAACAGCCTAGTGTACTAATGGTCATTTATATATACTTCATCGACAATCACAAAATACAGCTAATAACTGTAACATAATGTACATTGCTGTGAACGTAATCATAGCTGTATATTTTCTCAGTTGAACTTGCATAGATACAATTTGATTTCATTTATACGGAATTTTTCTTCGAACAGGTAATTTTGAAGTTATATCAATATATATATATATATATATATATATATATATATATATATATATAAAGTAAAAATGGCTCTATTATTGGATTGTCTTGCACGTTCATGCCGATTTTCAAGAAAAATTAAAAAGAAATATATCATTAAAAATTTATTGAACTAAATATCAATTATTTTGTTGCACAAACTTAAAGATTTCATTTTCCTATAAATTCGTTTATGAACTCGTTAAAGGTGCTTTTTATGTCACGCAAAGAATAAAAATATTTACCACTGAGTTATTTTCATTGACTTGAATCAATAAAATTCCGAAAGAGCAATGTTTGTTGAACATAGCGAGTGGGGTAAGACATCCCAGTCAAGCTGCAACCATTTTTGTCAAGTTACCAAAAAACGGAAAGGTCTCGTATAACAGCATCTTTCTTGTCGGCCAATTCTGGTCATTTTTCTTGAAATATTGCCTTTATTCCGTGCAGTTGCGAGCAATACATTTCTCAGAATGAACTGACTGGTTACTAGGCAGAAGTTCACAGTACAGGATTACTTTCCAATCCCACTAGATGCGAAGCATTAGTTTCTTCGGAGGAAAACCTGATTTGGAGTTGGCTAAAGTTGGCTCATGTCGCTTAGGACATGATTTTTTTTTTCTTTTGCTGATAATTTTGTAAAAGGTCTATTGCTCATGACTCGTCATTATTTGCTTAAAAAGCTGCATTTTCATTGTGTTCATACAAATAACCACATATCGAAATACTATCGAAAAGATTATTTACATTCAGATTATGTGGTACGCCAATATCGTAGCGATTCCAGTACCCAAGATTCACTGCGTACCCATGGATTGTGGACTTTGATAAATTTAATGTTTCTTCCAATTACAGACTTGTGCAATGTTGGTTATTCTTAATCAATGTATTGATTTCATAGTCATCTATCGTGGGCGCCTGTCTAAGCGTTCTACTTCAACAAGGCTACAATCACCAGCGCTAAATTTAGAAAACCACTTCTGTACAGTTGTCAGCCAAAGAAGCTCCACCATGCACAGCACATATCTTTTTCGTAGCTTGCGAGACATTCTTGCCTTTATGATAACAAAAAAATATCAAGTGTTTGAAATGCACTTTATAATCTTGCATTTGCATATAGATGCAAAATTAACACGAAGTTAAGCAACATCGAGCCTGATCAGTACTTTAATGGGTGACCATTTGGGAATATCAGGTGCTGTAAACGTAAGAACCAAGAATGGTCCACCGGTCCTCCAGGTTTGGGGGTTGGGTGCAAGGCTAACAACCATGGCATATAAAAAAAACAGTTTGTTACAGAAACAGCAACAAAATGTTGCTGCCCTATGCACCATTGTGTGTGATGGATAAATAATGAGGATGAAGTACCTCCCACCACCTCTAAAAAATCGTTAATATTTATTCTCGGGAAAGAAGTTACTCCTCTTTGGCTGTGTCATTCACACCTTTCGTCACCCCTTCCCTCATCCATGAACCGCAGTTAAGATATTTACCCTGCTCCCCTACTGGAGCGAGATGTGACACAAGGTTATTTTTAAGGTGGGGATCCGACCGCGTACGGACGGTCACAGGGACAAAATTTCCCCAGTCCCCTCAACCGCCGGTTGAGCTGGCCCCGGTGACGAGCAGTGGGGTGGCGCGGCCGCGGGACACTGTTCCCCGGGACCAGGGATCTATTCAGTGTAATTTTTCTCAGATGTAACCCTGTCCTCGCGAACGGAGCTGCAACTGAGCCGCATTCTATCTTCGAGGACAGAGAGGCAGCTGAGAGATGATTTGGGTCCCTACCTGATTTACATCAGGTAGGGACCTTTCGCAGTTTTAGAATATCAGAGCTGAAAGTTGTTAAATTTCACCACATTAGCCTAACTAAAGAAAGTTATTTTTTGTACTATTTAAAAAAAATCGCTTTCGTTCAATCGGAGGAGGTAAGTCTGTAATCTGAATTTGCCCATTTGCTAATATTTAATACTAGCAGTTTAGCCCGGCGTTGCTCGGGTGTAATGAAAGCTTTAAAACTAATCCATCGTCCTGGAGCTCAGACTCTTTGGTCGTTGGCACAAAAGACTAAAATGCAATAGTTGTTTCCAGTTAAAGCGAAACCGTAGACTGAAAGAAAAATCAATGGATGTAAGTCAAATTTTGATTTCCTGGTATCGATATCAAGAACTGCAACCATGAATCTTCTGAATATCGTTTCTTATGTCTTTGTCTATGAGTGTATCGGACCATGTATGAGTGTATCAAAATCGGACCACTCCTTCTATAACCCGATTTTTTCGATTATCGATATTTATCGAGGGTACCTCGACACAAAACCTAGCTAAGAACACTCGCAGATGCTTATAGTACAACTGTGTAAATTTTAAAGAAAATCGGTTCAGCCGTTTCGGAGTCTATAGGTAACGGACACACACACACACAGACAAAGTTCCATTTATAAATAAGTTTAGATTTAGATAGCATAGCATTTATTTATTCCCTTCTTGTTACAGCTTTAATCCTATACTGAACCAGTAGAGGACTTCCTGACTTTTAAAACTTAGTAAATTTCTTTTTAATTATACATACACATGTTTGTTATTAAAAGTAAAGAAATATTACTTGGTGATTAGCAGGCATATTTTTCTGATTTTATGTGTAGGTAGATGGAATTTAATTTTTGCTTTTGTTCGATGTTTTTTAATAGATTTAAGCATCTCTCTATTGGGACGTTTGTGTATAGAGATTTTATATCTAAACTAGCCATATATTTGTTTTTAATGTCTATGTTTTTTAATTTGTTTAGGTGATCACCTGATTTTTTTCACAATCACCAAGCAATGCTTCATTACTTTTGATAAACAACATTACACGCAGAAATTTAGTTTACCAATGGGGTACACACTTTTTTTTTTTTAAATTGAAGTAGATACACTACAGCCACCCGTTTTATACTCCTCCTACTTCATTGAACAGGTATAGAGGCTCATCCGTTGTTTCCTGTTTAGAAAGTGTTTTCCGGTTGTTTTTTTTTCCTTTTCTGACTTCAATATGGGCGCTTACGTAATTTTTCCGTTATGTCTGCTCTCGGTGGCAACGTACAGCAAAATACCAGCTGCTGAAATATCACCTTCCTTTAAACCATGATCTATTAGAACAGGCTTTGACAGATTAATAGTAAAGTTAATATCCCATCATACTGCTTTGTTTCAATATATTTTAGCAAACTACAGGACATCTAAATATGCCAAAATGATCTCCAGGCCATCTCATTGATATCAAAAGTCTTCGTTAATCAACAAAACTTGATACAAGAGAACACTATGGTCTATGCACTTCTCTTGCAACTGGTGAGCTGAAAATATGATATCCATAGTGCCCTGTCCAGAAAGAACAGAACCATTTCCTCAGCTATTGACTTCGTTGCAGTTTCTGTTCTTCTGTATGTATGTGAAGACAAGGTTTAACCATCCAGCTTTGACCATTGAGAGAAACTTAAAACGAAATAAAATGTCGACTTGATAAAATTTCACTCGACTCAATAGTCAGTCAGTTAAGTGCCATACGTGATACACGCTTGGGCGATCTTGTCTCGACTGACTGGGCAGAAGATTATCCCGCAGTAGGTTGCCATTAGTTTCAGCGGTAGACTGGTTGCCAGCCAAGGCTATAGAACGCAATCTGATCTGTTATTTAACCCATACCTAGAGGGAAGAAACGGATTAATACATTTCCCAAGGGTATTTGCTTCTAAGTGAATGCAAGGAATTCAGCTGGAATTCGAACTCGGTTTCCCAATTTCTGATTCCGAGCCGATAGCCACTGCACTGCAACACACATCATTCTGCCTGGTACTTCTTTCCTTAATTAGCATAACAATTATGCACTGTCATTGAACGAGATAAATAATGGGTGATTAATTTTTATTGCAAGCTAGACCTGTAATAGCTTGCCTGTTAGATATTTACAAAATGAAATAAAATATCAAAGACTAGCAGTATAGCCCGGTGTTGTTCGGGTGTAATGAAAGCTTTAAAACTAATCCATGGTCCTGGAGCTCATACTCTTTGGACGTTGGTACGAAAGTCTAAAAAGCAATAGTTGTTTCCAGTTAAATCGAAAACGTAGACTGAAAGAAAAATGAATGGATGTAAGTCAAATTTTGATTTCCTGGTATCGATATCAAATTTTCTGCACTATTGTAAGAACTGCAACCTTGAAACTTCTGAATATCGTTTCCTATGTCTTTGTCTATGAGTGTATCAAATGTGATTAAAATCGGACCACTCCTTCTATAACCCGATTTTTCCGATTATCGATTTTCGATATTTATCGGGGTTACCTCGACACGAAACCTAGCTAAGAACACTCGCAGACGCTTATAGTACAACTGTGTAAATTTTCAAAAAAATCGGTTCAGCCGTTTCGGAGTCTATATATGATGTTTGAGTTTAGTGAATGGAAGGTAACAGCAAGGAGTTGATTTTTTACTTTTTTTATCAACACTTTAGAAATAAATCCCAAACATAATTTTGGTCGTAAGAATAATTTTGCGAGTGACTATAGCATTAACAATTTCTTACGAAAATGTTGTTTTTCTCCAGTTACAAATTCTACAATTTAAACCATAGCTGAGAACAAGAGAATGATTCTCACCTTTTTCATGGGTATTTGATCAAAAGTGAATACAACGAAACCGACTGAGTGAAAAAAAGAAAAGTTCCAGAAGACAATGCGCAACTGTTTGCTTTAATGAAATGAAAATACTTGACACGTCTGAATCTTCATTTTTACCCAAATCTTTACCTAAATACGTGCATTGAATATTGCTCCCATATCTGGTCAGGTGCTCCTGCTATCCACCTAGGTGTCCTTGTCAAAATCCAACGGAGAATCTGTAATGTGATTGATCCCGACTTAGCATCCGCCGTGCATTGAATACGGTTGCCATATCTGATCAGGTGCTCCTGCTATCCACCTAGGTGTCCTTGTCAAAATCCAACGGAGAATCTGTAATGTGATTGATCCCGACTTAGCATCCGCCGTGCATTGAATACTGTTGCATATCTGATCAGGTGCTCCTGCTATCCACCTAGGTGTCCTTGACAAAATCCAACGGAGAATCTGTAATGTGATTGATCCCGACTTAGCATCCGCCGTGCATTGAATACTGTTGCCATATCTGATCAGGTGCTCCTGTTATCCTCCTAGGTGTTCTTGACAAAATCCAACGGAGAATCTGTAATGTGATCGATCCCGACTTGGCAGCTCAGATACAGTCACTTTCTCACCGGCGCAATGTGGCTTCCCAGTGTCTCTTCGACAAATACTTTCACGGCTTCTGCTCCGATGAACTTAGCTCACTGATGCCCCCTATATACGAATTTACTCGAGCCAAAAGATTAGCAACTAGGTTCCACCCTTTTACTGTGAAACCAGTAAAATGTAAACGCAAAATTTTCTCCTCAGCTTCTTTTCTCGCACTTCTCGCCTGTGGAATCCTCTTCCATTTACTTGCTTTCTCGTTAGATATAATCGCCAAGAATTTAAATGTAAAGTCAATAGTCATATTCTATCTCACTAACCTGCATCCTTTTTCTCTCATACTTTCTCCGTCCACTCCACTCATCAGTATTCTCATCCTTCTCTTACCCACTTCCTGACACTCCCTATTACCTGTCACTTTCTCATAACTTTCTTCCTATGTAACCCCCTCCAAAACAGTGGCAGCAAAATGCCTTGTTTGGGGCGATATGATTATAAAAAAAATAATTATTATTATTTAAAAAACCTGTATTTTCGTATTAATAATGGCTACTGTACTATTTTGTTTCAGGTATTAGGCTTTAATGCTTATAGATGCATTCAGGTCTTTAACAGTCGTAAAACTTAGAAGAAACTTTTTCGATCATTAACTTATGTATTATGATACAAAAGTCAATTTAAATTGGATAACTATGTATTTTCACGGGTATTTTATAGTCTTAAAACTGATAACGAGCGTCTTTATTAAAAATGCAAGTATTATGATTATCAGAAAATGCAATTTGGGAATTTGATATTTTCAAAAATTATTTTGTAGTCGTAGAAATCACAAGAATATTCCTCAGTCCATAACTTAAATATTATGTTTATCAAAAAAATCTTATAGTTAATGATGGCATTTTTTCGGGTATTTTATAGCCTCACAAGGAGATTTTTCAGGCATTATAAGAAAATGGGGAAAATTTCATGGGTAAGTTACAATCATAGAACAAACAGCGATCATCATCCGTCATTAAATTAAGTACGAGGTTAAAAAAAAAAACTACAAACAGGAAATCAGTGGTATTTTCTCGTTGTAGAACACACAATATTTTTTCATATATTAATTTAGAGTTATGAGTTTGAAAAAATTAAAATAGAAACCCCTTGGAATTTCAACGAGTATTTTATAGTCACAGAACTCCAAGAGATTCTTTAGGCATTAACTTCATTATAATCATCAAAAATTTCAAAAGAATCTGTGATATTTTCACGGGTATTTTGTAATCGTAGAACTCACAAGGAATTTCTTCAGTCCATAACATTAGTATCAGAAATTTCAAATAAAAAAGAAATTGTGTTTTTCATGTGTATTTCTTTCATATATTAATTGGCGAACGTGTACGATATTACCAACACCTGTAAATATGTTGATTATCATGTTTTGGACTATTTTCAGTGCAATATCATCGATTAACTTTTCGATTATCAAGAAAAATTTTGAAATAATTCATTATTTAAGATTTGTAGTAGGTGCTCAGTTTCTCATAGAACGTTATAGTAAATCGATCCTCCATTTTGGAAACACGCGTTGGGGTCACTTTGATGTCGCTGAGACCATCTAAAATTTTTAATTATCCCTACTTCTCATATCGATGAAAAATAAGTTACTTTAAACATTAAAAAGAAAAAAATTAGACAGATTTTCTTTCAAATAATTCCTGTTATAAAAAAAAATTTGAATGAAAAGTATGACATAAAACATTAAAAAAAATTGACAGAAAATTTTAAAAATAATTCCTATTCTAAAACAAATTAGAATAAAAACATATTTCCGGAACGGTTTTTTTCATTAATTTCTTACAAGTTAAGAAGAAGAAAAAAAAGGGCAACAATTCTAAGCGAGTATTTCAAAAAATGGAGGATCGATTTACTATAAGGTTGTATGAGAAACTGAGCACAGCACTAAAAACCTCTAAATATTGAATTTTTGCGAATTTTTTTTTTGAAAATCGGTAACTTTATGTACTAATCGATAAGAATGCACTGAAAAAAGTTAAAAAAAAATGATAATCAACAAATTTACAGGTGGTAGTAGTGGTAATGTTGTACAGGCCCGCCTATTAATTTTATACATAAAACTGTTCAGCGAAATACCGACGGCAGTTTCCCTAAAAAGACTTTAAAGTGGGAATACTTACGTCGCTATTTAATATCATGACCGCGTGGTTAAAGTGGTGATGCTCCAAAGTGGCTCTTGTTCCGTACAACTGAGACAATGCTGAACTTGATCTGCAAATAATTAACAGAAAATCTTGAACATAATTCGTTTTATAACCATTTCACCCCAAGCAAGGCAAAATGCCACTGGTGCGTAGGGTGGGAGTCACAGTGAAAAAAGCGTGCAGGGAATGTCAAAAAAAGGATAAATAGATAAAAGATGGCAATCCACGTTGCATTTGAACTTTTTGGAGTTTGTAGAAGCAAGTAAACGGTAAAAGTTCCACAAACAGGATGCACGTAAAATGAAACTGTTAGAGTAGAAGAGGCGGTTAAATCTATTTCAACGGTAAAAGGGTGGTAACTTGATGTCAATCTAGTAGCACGAATAGATACATGTAGTCGGGAAACCAGTGGAAAAGAAACCCCCGTCAGAGCAGTTGCCATTAAAATACTTGTAGGGGAAAAAACACAACAGACGAAAGCCTCATCAGTGACGTGATATAGCTTCCTTCTGTCGTTTAAACAATGAACTACATACCTTCTTTTAAGTGACTCGTCACTTCATCACATGGCGCTTACTGCTCTCCACAACCTCCAATCGATTATTGTCTTTGGACATCTTTTGACTTTTTTTAATTACTGCACTCTCATTCTGACATTCATTTACATAAGCTTGTCAGATTGTTGACTCGTCAGCTTTCCCTTTCTCTATTGCCCTCGGTATGCTTAATGTGTTAAATTCACCAATCATCCTTTTCTCATAATGTATCCAAGACATTTTATTTTTAGATTCTGAGTATAAAATCTACTTGTTTCTATTTTCATTAGGACATTTTTTACGCGCTAAATCCAAACAATTCTCATCATCCTTCTGTAGAAATGCATTTATGTTGCCTCCGGTGTTCTCTTCATCTGTGAAGAGATTGATCAGGATTTCCTAACATGCAAGGGGACCGACAGATAAAAGAAATACCACCCTCAATTTGGTAGCATTAGATGTATTCAGTTATTAAAAAAATATAAGTATGGGATAAATTATATAAAGAAATTATTCGTTTTGAGTGGATGCTAATCAAAAAATTGATTTAAAATCTCCCTTAAGTAGCATTAGGGTTTTTTAATTTTACAGTAAAAAAATGCAATTTCATTACACTGAGAAATCGATATATATTAAAGTGAATTTTAATAGATTAACGTAAAGGTTTCTTGTGTATCTCTTGTTAGGTGGCATTAGGTATGCTTAGTTTTTCATAAAGATTACTACTTTTGCTTAAATTGTGGCTTATATATATATATATATATATATATATATATATATATATATATGCACAGTGCCGACTCCGCTGGCTAGGCCATGTCCACCGCATGCAAGACCTCCTGTGTGGAGAACTGGCTTCTGGAAGAAGATCCACTAGGCGGCCACAGCTGCGGTATCGTGACATCATAAAATGCGATATGAAGGTTGTGGTGATAAACACAGAATAATGGGAAAGCGTAGCAGTTAACCGAACAAAAATAGTATAGTTTATGAAACAAATAGAAAATATTTAAAATATACAAATTAAAAGAATTTTAAATTAAAATTCAATAATTAATATCAACACCTCTGTGGGTTATTTAATGCCAAAAAGGTGGGGTTTTAATGTATTTTAATGTTCGGTTATAGTGAGAAGATTGATTTAGTCAGATTTTAATGAATTTTTTTTCTTTTAGAAAACTGAAAATGTCTTCCAGATTTGTAACAAATGTTTTGCTGAGAATAATTTTTCTTCAAAAAGTGTTATGGTAATAATTTCTTCTTTAAAAATGTATTTTTGGTAATATTTTTCCTGCAAAAGTATATGTTTATCTATAAAAGTCTATTTTTATGTATATATTTTTGTAAAAGTTTATTTTTATACTTTCATAGTGTTTTGACCCCAGTTAGGGGGTTAACTATTTTCCCATAGCTGGGATCGTGAGAGTGGACCTGAGAACAGCAGCAAATAAGATATGGTTCCATGCTCCTCACAATCTCCCAAGCAAAGGCCTTGCTGCCGGAGGCAGTTTACGGTCATGCTCAGGGCCAAAAAAATTCAATAAACTTATTAATATTTTGAAGTATAAAAGATTTATATGAAAGTCATGTTTTGAACGACAACTTAAATAAATACAAACTATAAACTATAAAAATCAATTTCAATAAGTATTTTTTGAGGAGCTTTACAGGAAACATTTAAAGGACAAAGTAGTTTGGGTTTGAAAAATAATTTTTTTTTATTATAAAGTAGAAAAAAACATTAAAAAAACAAAACAAAGTAATTGTTTAAAAAATAAAGTAAAAAATTTTCATTAATTACTATTTTAAAGTAAAAAAATTTAAATAAAACATAAATTCAATTTAAAAGATAAAAGTTAATTTACAATTTAAAGGTCACATGTCAGTCAGTCAGTTAAGTGCCATACGTGATACTCGCTTGGGCGATCATGTCTCGAAAGAGACTGACTGGGCAGAAGATTATCCCGTAGTAGGTTGCCATTGCTTTCTGCGGTAGACTGGTTGCCGACCAAGGCTATTGAACCCAGTCTGTCCTGCTATTTAACCCATAACTGGAAGGAAGAGACGGATTAATACCTTTCCCAAGGGTATTTGCACGTAAGTGAATAAATGGATTCAACTACAATTCGAACTCGGCTCCTCGGTTTCTCGTTCCGAGCCGATATCCACTGTAACACAACGATTTATTTTTAAACAAAGGTCACACGTGATTTGTTTAAAAATAAATAAATTTAAAAGAAGAAATATTAAAGAGCAATATAACTTCTCTTTCAAACTTACAAACATTTGACGAGTTGCATGCGGGCCCACCGGTTGTAGTTAGCCTACACCTGTTATAGTTGGCACTGTTGTGGTCATATGATAGAATTTTTTGCTACTCTTGCAGTGTAAACATGGTCGCCATATTAGCAGTGTGCACCAAAGAGCAGTGATCTGATTTTTACGGCCAGAAGCTGGAATAGTGACATTGCACTATTGTGTGTATGAGTGGATGGAGAAGTTAAAAAGTAGACGGACAAAAGTGACGAATGATGAACGAGAAAGATATCCCGTTAATCTCCTTCAGTAACCTCGGATGATGGTAATGGTGAACCAGCGAGTTATCGATGAGCAAGAATTTTCTCTGCAAATTCGCATCACTGTTCTTTGCTTCTTCTTGGTGCGTACAGCTAGCGAAGCGGGAATTTTTACACTGTAGCAGCAGCAAGAAAACTGGCACAATCACTCTCAAAATTCAATCACATGACCATAATAGTACCGACTATAAGCCCACATGAATAAAAGACAGTTTGAAAAATCTGAATATGTTATAGCAGAATTTTTTTCTCGTATATGCCAAACACTGCTGTAGAAGTAATAGTTACTTCTGTTTTTAGGTCTCTGGAATGTTGTGTGGCATTTTGGTAGATGGTAAGTGGTGAATGTTGATGGATAAATTCTTGTGGTGATTGCGAAAATTGTAAGGTATGTCTGGATCGTGAATCAGATTAGCTAGGTATAAGATAGTGGCAGACCAACCCAAGTCTTCCTTCCTCTTCCCCCTTTTCGGCCTTGTGCCACAATTATGTAGCATTACATAATAAATAAAACTTCTGTTTTAGGCCACAACAGGGAAATAGCAACAACAATGTGTTTTTCTTTGTTATTGATTTTCTTCGAATGTGGGCTTACTTTCGTCACAAACTTCTATTTGCCTTCCGTACATAGACAATTATGGCTCTTCATAACAACCAATTCTTTGTAGATTTTAATGTTCTTTTTTATTCTTGCCTCTCCTGTTTATACCATCTATTCACCGACCCCCTTTGCTCGTCTTACCCTGTGGATGTCGAATTTTATCAACCTTCTTTCCTCACTATATGACCAAGGTCACTTCCAGATTTCAAATACAAATATTCCTTCTGTTTCAATTTTTCTGAAAGCTTGCTCATTGCATGCACGTTTCATCCATGGTATTCTCAGCATCCTTCTGTAGAACCACATCTATCCCCCTTCAAATCTCCTCGTCATAGTTTTGAAAATCATCTAGCTTTCTCTACCCTGTAGAAAAATCGATACTATGTATCAGTTCAGCACATTTTGTTTCGAATGAAATTTTCCTGTATCTTAATATATGATTTAGTTTTGGGAGACATCTTTCCTTGTTCCAGTTCGCCTTCGGACTTCGCTGTCAATATGTCCATCTACTTGTGCTAAAGACCGTGCAACTTTTGTGCATCAACAATATAAACTCTATAAATTCTTATTTTAATTGCTATAATCCGGATAAAAACTTGCTAAATTTTCCTTACGTTTAGCTGCTACAAATACTAAAACACAGAACTCATTATACATTAAGGCCGGTTGCTTTTGGGACCCAGGTATTGCACTTAATTTGATAGTTAAGGTTTGATATCATAAATAGTGATACAAAATATTTTCATTCAAATCGTTACTGTTTTTTGAGGAAACGAGTTTAAAGATTAAGTTTAGGTTTAAAATCATAGCATTAGAATTTCATTCCTCTGATCAGTGTAAGCCTTAAAGCACAGCATTACGAATTTTATAATTTATAGAATCTTTACAAACTTTATATGGACAAGAAACATGGCACAAGCACATTTTTTTAATCATTTCACCCCAAGCAAGGTGGTATCGCTACTGATGTGCAGGGGGCGATATAAGAAAGTTAAACTTTTAGGCAGGAGGAGAGTGAAGACAAAGACGAACCAGCTACAGGGGGAGAAAGAGAAAGAGCAAGAGAAGGATGTGAATACAGTTGCAAAGGCAGAAAGAAAGGAAAAGAACAAGATACATTGTGTGATGTAGAAAAGGCTGGAGTTATGTGGATAAGAGATGTGAATTAACATTGCATTTAAATTCTTGGACGTTGCAGCCGTCAGGAAAGCAAGTATACGGAAAGGAGTTCCACAGGCGGGAAGTGCGAGAAAAGAAGCTGAGGAGTAGAATTGTTGCCTACATTTGGTTGATCTAAATATAAAAGGTGGGACCTTGTTGCCAGTCTGGTTGCCCGAGTAAATTCTTGTGGAAGGGGCGTCAGAGAAGAAACCATTAAATTTTTAATTTGTGTCATCTAATAAGACTGCCGGATGTGCGTTGTGGTACAGTGGATATCGGCTCGGAACGAGACACCGGGGAGCCGAGTTCGAATTCCAGTTGAGTCCATTGTATTCACTTACGCGCAAATACCCTTGGGAAAGGTATTAATCCGTGTCTTCCTTTCAGTTATGGGTTAAATAGCAGGACAGATTGGGTTCTATAGCCTTGGTTGGCAACCAGTCTACCGCAGAAAGCAATGGCAACCTACTGCGGGATAATCTCCTGCCCAGTCAGTCATGTCTCGAAAGAGACATGATCGCCCAAGCGTGTATCACGTATGGCACTTTAACTGACTGAATAAGACTGTCACTGATTTCAAAGGGAGATTATACGGAACAATTTAGCTATATTTTGGTGCAATATATACAGTGCAGTGGTTTAGTGCGATCTTCTATAAACAATGCAAATTGAAAACATTGTCTTATAATTTATGTCCAGCAGTGGTCTGCTGTTATATACTGCTATCTTTTTTCTGATTTTATTAATTATGATCTAACAAATCATATTCATTGAGTAGACTTTTTGTAATCTATAATTGTTTTTTTTACAGATTTTTCTTATCTAACACAGTGTAAAAAGTATATTTTCCTTGTAGAAATTAACAACGAGAAAACTATTTTTAATATATTTTCAATTGAATGTATCTAATACAAAATATCTATTTTATTTGAATTTATTTTTGAAATAGTAACCTTTTGAAGTCATATATTGTGATATATTGAAGCTAAGAAGACAAAGGATTTTTCTACAGTTCATTTCAACAGCATTGTGATATATGGAAGCTAAGAAGACAAAGTTAGAATTTTCCACATCTCAGTTCAACAGAAAAATCTGCGGTAATTAAATATTTCTGAACATTTTTCCAGTCGATCTTTAAAAGTGAATGCTAAAAAATTCGGAAAAGCTATTAATCTAATGTTTGGCCGGACTAGATATCTAGTGCAATGTTGTTTCTCTAAAAAAAAGTGAAAAATCAACTTGTTCTACTATACATGAGAAATATATTTTCCGAATTTCATAACCCAACGTTAGGGATGTATGATACATAAGAGTGCGTATTATACAGGAATAATAATTACAAATATAGATTGTTTTTTTTCTGCCAGGATGTTTGTGCGAGTACGCTACTGGCCATAATTATTAGGAAATGCCAGTGTTTTAAAAGAAATTATGTATTTCATACTATTTTTAGTATTTATTGCCAAGTGAATGATTCTAAATGAAAATAGAATGGTTCTTCTGTTATTATTACTTTGCAAAATTTTACAAGGCAAGGAAGCAAAGATAAATTCGCCCGAATCACCCTAAAGTTTCTTCATTCTTTCATTGATGAAACTGCAATATAGATAATTATTAAATATTTATAAATTCATTTGATGCACATGTTATTGTGCAGTATTAACAGAAGAACCATTCTATTTTCATTTACAATTATTCACTTGGCAATAAATACTAAAAATAGTATGAAATACATAATGTTTTTTAAAAATAGGGTGGTCTAATAATTATGGCTGGTAGTGTATATGTATAAATATTCAGTTAAGTACCATAACGTGATACATGCTTGTGCAATCAATTCTCGAAAGATGGACAGAAAATCTTTTCGCAGTGGGTTGCCATTACTTTCTGCAGCGGACTGGTTGCCAATCAAGGCTATAGAACTCAACTTGTTCTACTATTTAACCCATAGCTAAAAGCAGCAGCAACGAATTAATACCTTTCACAAGGGTACAACTATTTCATGAACAAATTAGCATCAAATATCTTTTACAGTATATATCTATATACTCACTGTAACGGCGTGTGTATGCTCTAGGGTATCTTTGAAGTACGACCAAAACACCGGCATGTGACGAGAAATAAAATAATCGTCCAATCTTCTTGGCGCGGTTGTTAGGCACCAGGAATTAACTACACCTCCCATTGAAGTATTACCTGGATGGGTAGCTTCCTAAGACTGAATTGTATGATGAGTTTAGGCTTGTAAGAATAGAAGGTTTATCGTGCCATTTATCCATACGCCACCGGAACGGAATATGCCGGTGATGAAATTGGAAACTCCACGGATTCATTCGACCATCGTCAGGTAAAAGCCAGAACGGGCCAGAAATTAAATTTTGCTATCACATTTAAGTTGGGGCAGCTCAGTCTTTATTTCCCAGCCTCGACGGAGTTCAAAATCGTTTGAACTGTCTTGTAGACGATGAACTGTTTTTCATATCCTACAGGTTATCTTTACCATCTTCTAAACCAGGGGTTGGCAACCCTTTGGAGAGAATGGCCCTGGAAGCTATGCAATGTCTCGGACGAAGGCCATGATATCAAATATAATAATAAATTACCTCGATCTCAGACCGCTCCGTCCAGAAGGATGCCTAGGTCTGGAGGTTAGAAAAAAAAAAACAAAAAAAAAAACGAAGTTAACGTCGAATTATTTAAAAAAAGGTTCCTTATTTTTTTGCAGAAATAAGAGCGTAGCAGCAAAATAGTTTATTATTTAATAAGACACTTGTTTCTTTTAATCGTTCGATAATTTCTCCATATGAGGTGAAATATTTGTCGATGACAAGATGTAATATATTGCCTTGATCGGCAAAAATATGGAGAAAAATACCTGGCAGTGGATAATGGCGGCGGCGGGGTGCGACACCAAAGGCCGAGAACACAGACGATTACCGGTGAAGATGATTGACAGATGTATCTGGTCGTAGATGATGTCAATTGCGTAAGAATTTTCGTTATATAAGTCTGGGGTTTTCTCACCATAGACAGAAGGGAAGACGAAACGAGAGAAGAGAGATTCCCGCGAGCTGATGAAGCAGAGGCTGGCTAACGATTGCGTGGTCTCTCTCCGATTCTACACCTGTGTCACCGTCGTTTTCTGTATAGACAACTGTTTTGATTTTTTGTTTTTTTGTTTTTTGTTGTTGTTGAAAGAACCAGCTTAAGATAATTTTTGAAATTTTCTTAACTTTTTCTGTCAGTCAGCCAGCAACTGGTAAGTTTTAGCCAGTGTGATCTAATTTTTTGAATTTATTTTTTAATTTTTTCTTCCTTTTGGTTCTTATATTTTTTGTCTAATTTTTGTTCCTGTTTTGTTACTAACCTAAGTTCTCTACTTGTCGCTCTTGTAATGCACTGCGACTATGTTTGTGTAAATTGTTTTTAATTATCAAATTTAGGTTTGACTTTTACTAAGTTAAAACTTAGTTAACTTCAGGCACACATTTATTCTTTCTTTTTTTTTTAATTGGAGTAGATAGTACCTTCTATCGCCCGGTCTCACACTCCACCCCCTTCTTTTGGACAGGAGTAGAGGTGATCGCCTTGTTTCTTGTTTAGGAAGGGTTTCCCGGTTGATCTCTCTCTTTTTCGGTCTTTATGTCGGTTCGGCTGGAAGCTTTTTGCAGTTGGTGAGTATGGTGGCAATGTCTCTTCATTCTGAGGGTACCGGGTTGGCAGTTTCCTGGTTGCTGCTTCCGACTGGTAGTTAGGAGCCCGAACTCTTGCGTAGCGTCTTGAGAGGCTGCTCTGATCAACAGTTGAATAATATCGGGGTTCCTGTAGTGCCATTTCGAGCATGGACGGGCGTCCCTGCATGAATTTCCGATGGGCAACCCCGAGGCCACATTATGCTGCAGGCGGCGCCATTCACCATCCTTCACCTGCTGCAATGAACGACCATCTGACCCTACTCTAGACCTCTCTCTATCCACAACTATGACCAGCATGAAATTAAACAAACAAAATAGCAAGCCTAAACCAGCTAGTCGTAAATCGCCCAAACCTATCTGCGTTACGTTCACAAATATACGAGGTATTCGCAGTAACTTTAATGGTGTAGAATCTTTCCTTCTAACTAACTCACCTGATATCTTAGCTATATGTGAGACTAACCTTGACCCTTCTATCCCCTCTTCAGAGCTGTTCGTTCCTGGTTACCTTCCTCTCTTCAGGAAGGACTCCAATGTCCATATGCATGGGCTTGGTGTATATGTCAGCGAACAACTTCCCCTAGCCAGGGTCACATCTCTTGAATCCCTTGATCATTCCTTCATGTGCTTCTGTCTCTCACTTCTAAGCTCGGTTAGCTATCTCTTCTTCCTCTACCGCTCCCCCTCCTCCTCTGACTGTAAGGTACATGATAGCATCTCTACTAATATCGACAGGGCCATTTCTTCTCACCCATTTTCCCATATATTTGTGTTTGGCGATTTTAACGCCCACCACACCAAGTGGCTTGAAAACTCAGCCACTGACCTTGCTGGGATCCGCACCATGCACTTTTCAATAGCCCAAGCTCTAACGCAAGTGGTGGACTTCCCCACGCGTTTCTCTAAAAACCCTAACGGAAGGGACTCTTTACTCGACCTTTGCTTTACCTCCATCCCAGACTCCTGCACTACCAGGCAACTCTGCCCCCTCGGAAACTCTGACCACGCCGTAGTCTCCGTAAACATATCAATCAGCACTAACTCTACCCAAGAAAACCAGACCAGCAGAATATCATACTGCTACCAAAGAGCCGACTGGGACTCGTTCAGGGACTTCCTCTGCGACATCCCCTGGAACAACGTCTTCGATCTTCCTATCGAAGACTGTGCCTCCGAAGTCTCCTCTTGGGTTAAGGCTGGCATCCATGCTTTTATCCCGGCCAGGAAATTCCAACTAAAACCAAATTCGTCCCCCTGGTTCTCACCCGTTTGCTCGGCCGCCATTGCCCACCGGAACCATTTCTTCCGGCTCTATCGAAGCTGCTCGTCGAACAAAAACAGGCGCCTTTTCACCTCAGCACGGAACAAGTGTAAAAAAGTACTGAACGAAGCCAAGAGGGCGTTTGCTACCAGAATTAGGCAACGCATAGCATCCTCTAAGTTTGTCTCCAAAGATTACTGGCGTCTCTGCAAAAGCGTGCTCAGCAGGAACAAGACTTCAATACGCCCACTAATCAATGAATTTGAAGTTCTCAGCTCCCCAGTCGACAAGGCTGAATGCTTTGCCCGTAGATTCTCAACCAATTCGACACTGGACTCGTTAGGAATACCTACACCAGACTTCCCACCCAGAACTAAGGGTCAACTAAATAACGTCCACATAACACCCTCGCTGGTCGCCAAGATAATTGCACAACTTGACCCACACAAAGCGAGCGGCGGTGACGGAATCCCAGTCATAGTACTGAAGAAATGTGCCCCTGAACTCTCTTCTGTCCTCTCTAAACTCTATAACCTCTGCCTATCTGCTTCATGCTTTCCTGCCTGTTGGAGGTCCTCCTGCGTAGTTCCTATATTTAAGAATTCTGGCGAACCCTCAGACCCCGCCAATTACCGTCCTATTAGTCTCCTTCCAATCTTTGGCAAAGTTTCGAAGCCATTATCAACGCCGAGGTGATTCAGCATCTTATGGCCAATGGGCTTCTCTCTGACAAACAGTACGGGTTTCGCTTCACCAGGTCTACTGCTGATATGCTAACGACCATTACCGAGTACATATACCAGGCACTCGACAAGAATGGTGAAGCCCGAACCGTTGCCTTGGATATCTCCAAAGCATTCGACAGGGTCTGGCATGCTGGCCTCTTGTGCAAACTGCGGAGCTATGGGATAACTGGAAATCTGTTTGACCTCATCCAGTCTTTCCTCTCTAACCGCACATTGAAGGTGGTATTAAATGGGCATGCCTCCCAAAACTACCATACGAACGCGGGCGTCCCTCAAGGTTTCATCCTAGGTCCCACGCTCTTTCTGATCTACATTAATGATCTCCCGACACCATTAGATCCCCAGTTGGCATGTATGCCGACGACACAACAATCTACTCTCGCATCGATCAGAAACCAGGTCTGGACGACAAAGTTAACCTCGCTGCCGTACTTGAAAGGGACCTCCAATCCGTAGTGGCCTGGGGTAGGAAATGGTTGTTAAATTTCAATGCCTCTAAAACAAAGCTGTTATCAACTAATCACCATAGACAATCGCATCTACCTCCCATTAGCATGGGACAGGCTAGCCTCCCAGAGAGTAAAATACTACGCCTCCTTGGCCCTACACTCTCGGCGGACCTCAAATGGAATGACTATATTGAATCCATTGCCAAATCTGCTGCTATGAAAGTGGGATCCCTGTGCAGGGCCCGGAAATTTTTTTCACCTGAATCTATTCTGCACATATACAAATCTACCATTCGCCCGTGTATTGAATATTGCTGCCATATCTGGTCGGGTGCCCCTGCTGCTCTCCTTGGGCTTCTTGACAAAATACAAAGGAGGATCTGTAACGTGGTTGATACTGACTTGGCAGACCAGCTGCAGCCGCTTTCTCACCGGCGTGATGTGGCTTCCCTGTGCCTCTTCTACAAGTACTTTCATGGCTTCTGCTGCGATGAGCTTAGATCACTGATGCCGCCTAAGCAGGAATTTACACGAGATACGAGATTAGCAACTAGGTCCCACCCTTTTACAGTTAAACAAATAAGATGTAACCGTAAATTCTACTCCAACAGTTTCTTTTCTCGCGCTTCCCGCCTGTGGAACTCCCTTCCACAAGTCTGCTTTCCCGACAGTTACAATCTCCAGGTGCTTAAATGTAGGGTCAATAGACACCTCCTATCACACTAACTCCCAATTATTCTCAGAACACTCACACCTACCCAACCCTCATTCTCGGTATCCTTACCCGCCTATCACCCACCCTCTGACATTTCCTATATTTAATCAGCCTTTCTCCACTCTACGTAGCCCCCTGCGCAGTAGTGGCAGTGACATGCCTTGCTCGGGGTGAAACGCTTATAAAAAAAGAAAAAAAAAAAGAAAATATGCTACAATACGCAAAACATCTTCAAGGTAGTCATCACCCGACCTATGAACTTAAACAACTTTTAGTATATTTCATTTTCGAAAAAGTTGATCACAAGACATCAAAATAATCATACCATTTTCGGATAATTTTTTTTTTAATCATTTCACCCCGAGCAAGGCGGAAACGCCACTGATGTGCAGGGGGCTACATAAATGTAAAAAGATTAATTAGAAAAGAGTGAGGAGTACAAGCTAGTTAGAAAGGAACAATAGAAAGCCGAGAAAGCAGGTGCGATGACAGATACATAGGTGGAGAGAAAGGGAAGGTTATACAGGGGTGGGGAGAGAGCTAGAGTCCAGTGGTTAGTAGATGAGTATTGACTTTGCATTTGAATTTCTGGAGGTTGTAGCCGTCAGGAAAGCAAGAATACGGGAGCGAGTTCCACAGGCGTGAAGTGCGAGAGAAGAAGCTGCAGGAGTAGAATTGTCGTCTGCATTTGGCTAACCTGACTGTGAATGGGTGGGACCCAGTTGCCAGTCTGGTTGCACAAGTAAACACCTGTTGCGGAGGCATCAGTGACTTAAGTTCGTCTGAGCAGAAGCCATGAAAGTATTTATAGAACAGACAAAGGGAGGCCACATTTCGACGATGGGGATGTGGCTGCAGTCGAGCCGCCAGATCAGTACCTATCACATTACAGACTCTCCTTTGGATCCTGTCAAGAACACTGAGGAGAACGGCAGGGGCGCCTGACCATAAATGGCAGCAGTACTCCATTCAATAGGTTTTTATATTTTTCACTTGGGGAAATATTTCTTGTAGAAATAAGTAATTGATTCGGAATTAAATTTTATTTTAAAATTTAGTTCCATTGTAAGTCGATTAACGCCAACTGATATTTTCTACCACAAATTAATTAGATAATTAAGGGTCAGCCGTTAAGTTTGCGAGCCGGACAAAAATACTTCACGGGCCGGATGTGGCTCGAGGTTTGCCGACCTCTGCTCTGAACTATCGCTATTTTCGTGTTAAAATTTCAGACGAGCTGCATTCTTTTGATATAGCACTCATGGCCTTCAAATCTCCGACCTACTAGGTCACCGACTCAGCCTAATTCCCTTCGTATTCTGTTGGTGAGGAAGAAATTCTACTTAGCTTTAACTTCAGAATTGCTGCATTTTGAAACAGACTCCTTTGAACATACATCCCTGCGATCAATCGATGGTCAACCATTATCTATCCTCCATATCCTGACATAATGCAACTATCGTTTGCTTCTTGTACGAGCTGAAAACAACCTTTTCGTAATCCTATATCTTCCGCATTGTATTCGGAGAAAATAGTATTAAAAAATGGAGGATGGAGGCAAGTGACTGCATTTAATAATTGTAAACCTAAAACCGATGTCTTTATTTCCATCTCAAGTCAATTGCCATCTATCTCTGACTCGCACCCTTTCCCTCATGTTCTCTTCTCCGATCAACTCTCTTCATACAATGTTTTCATCCTTCTCTTACCAACTCTGACAACCCCTATAACTTGTTTTTTCTCATCACTCTTTATGTAACCACTGTGCACCAGTGACAGTACTGCCTTGCTTGAGGTGAAATAAGAGTATATATATATATATATATATATATATATATATATATATATCGCCATATATACCCAAACGATATCGTTTGGGTCTGACGAGCTGCGATAATAACATCAGGACGCGGTGAAATATGTATTACCCATTGGAATAATCTAAAATCTTTTATAAATTATATTACTCTGTTAAATGAAATAAATTAATTTAACATTGAGTTCTCTTGAGTTCGTCTCTATCGGAATTTTCCTGGATTGTATACCAAGTGTACTATTTTATATATGTATATCTATCTAATCAAAATCTATCTAAATTTATTTATAAATGGAACTTTCTCTGTGTGTGTATGTCTGTGTGTGTGTGTATCCGTTACCTATAGACTCCGAAACGCCTGTACTGATTTTCTTGAAAATTTACACAGTTGTAGTGTAAGCGTCTGCGAGTGTTCTTAGCTAGGTTTTGTGTCGAGGTACCCCCCGATAAATACAAAAAATTGATAATCGAAAAAATCGGTTTATAGAAGGAGTGGTCTCATTTTGATACACTCATAGACAAAGACATAAGAAACGATATTCAGAAGTTTCAAGGTTGCAGTTCTTACAATAGTGCAGAAAATCGATAATATATGTATAAATCGATACCAGGAAATCAAAATTTGACTTACATCCATTGATTTTTCTTTCAGTCTACGGTTTCGCTTTAACTGGAAACATTTTAGTCTTTTCTGCCAACGTCCAAAGAGTCTGAGCTCCAGAACCATGGATTAGTTTTAAAGCTTTCATTACACCCGAGCAACACCGGGCTATACTGCTAGTATATATATATATATATATATATATATATATATATATATATTATTAGGTGCGATTGGTAAATTGTCGCAATTATTTTATTATTTCAAATATTCTTTAGGCTGAGCCTGAGATCCATGACCATGGATTAGTTTTAAAGCTTTCATTATACCCGAGCAACACCGGGCTATACTGCTAGTATACATATAAAGAATCCGCAATGGCACTTACACAAGAATGAATAACCCTCATGGCTCCATTTTTCATTAATGAGGAGTCCACAGCTACTAGGAATCGCTACTGTGCGGAACAGACTACCGGCAAGATGATTTTTCTGGTCGCAACAATCTTAACCCTGAGCACCGTGGTATAATGGACAGCTGCTCAGATAAATGAATCGGGCAAGCAGAGTTCGGATTCTAGTCGAATACATTCATAATATTTACTTGGGAAATGTATGACTCCATCTGATCTCCCCCAGCTCCAGCTATGGGTAAATAAGAGACGGAAGTTTAAAAAAATATCAGTTAACAAGACAGACTTGGTTCTATGGTGTTGGGTGACAACCGATTGTTTTTTTAATTATATCACCCCGAGCAAGGCGGTAACGCCACTGATATGCAGGGGGTTACATAGGAGTGAAAAGATTAGAAAAGAGAAAACCGGAAACCGCATCCTAAACAGGGAACAAGGGATGAGCCTCTGCACCTATTCAATAGACGAGGGTGGAGTGTGAACCGGGTGATAGTTTAGTCTATCTACTTCAATTGAAAAAAGTGAGAAGATTGGAAGAGAGAAAACCGGAAACCGCATCCTAAACAGGGAACAAAGGAGGAGCCTCTTCACCTATTCAATAGACGAGGGTGGAGTGTGAACCGGGCGATAGTTTAGTCTATCTACTCCATTTGAAAAAAAATAAAGGGAGAAGTTTGGAAAAGAGAAAACCGGAAACCGCATCCTAAATAGGGAACAAGGGCTGAGCCTCTTCACCTGTTCAATAGACGTGGGTGGAGTGTGAACCGGGCGATAGTTTAGTCTATCTACTTCAATTGAAAAAAGTGAGAAGATTGGAAGAGAGAAAACCGGAAACCGCATCCTAAACAGGGAACAAAGGATGAGCCTCTTCACCTATTCAATAGACGAGGGTGGAGTGTGAACCGGGCGATAGTTTAGTCTATCTACTCCATTTGAAAAAAAAAAACTGAGAAGATTGGAAAAGAGAAAACCGGAAGCAGCATCCTAAACAGGAAACAAGGGATGAGCATCTTCACCTGTTCAATAGAAAAGGAAAAGGAAAAACTAAATTCAAAACCAACCTATAATCCCCTCCCCAAGACTAGTTACTACAGCTTTGGCTCGTAAGTTGTCTACCGCAAGCAAAACAGCAACCGACTGCGGGAACATGAAAAAAACATCTGCCTAGTCATTCATGACTCTTTCTACTCATGATTACCTAATGCATCCATTTTTCTTCCTCCCACCTAATCAACAGCTATAGGTAACTAGCAGGGCGGAGTAACAAAAATAAATATCAGGACAGACTGGATTCTATAGCTATGGATGACAACTGGTTTAAGAGAAAGAACAATTCTGAATTCAAAACAAGCCTGCAGTCCCTTCCCTCATACTGGGTGCTACAGTCTTATTTAACAGTCAAGTCTTCAGACAAAAACGGCAACCTGTTCCAGAAAAAGTTTTCAGGAAAGAGACATGATCGCCCAGGCATCATGTATGTCAGTTAACTGAGGGACAATCTTCAAAATTTCCTACCTGACCTCATAAATTACCCTTTTTGCATTTTCGTACACAAGTAGAACACAGCACACAGTAACCTTTATCTTGAGTGGCTCTTATGCCTTTCATTCGCCATAGATTTCCGAAAAGTGAATGTTTCGTGTCCGCTAACCGTTATAGCTCTTGTCAGCATTGATGGAAGTTTCCTTACTAACTTTTTGATTGAAGCAGCGTGGAATGACAATTATGTCATTATTTTCTATTCAAGTTTAATATAATATCCGTTTCCATTGTTATTGGTGTGAAATGTCTTAAAGTTGTGCGGTTTCTTTGGTAATGATAGTGCAGTGCCAGTCACCAATGTTCTAAAAAAGATGATCTTTACCAAGACCTGTATCTTTCATTCATTCAAGCTCATTTCAATCATTGATTAATAATATATGAATTGTTTTAAAAGTAACATATTTTAATTATTTGAATTTTATTCTTTCTTTCGTTTACCTTTTTGTAACCTTTCTAAATTGTTTTATGTCTGGCTTTTATAACTAAATTGCTCAGCGATTTGATTAAAACGATTTTCTTTCTTGAAAGTATTTACGTCATCACTAATGATTAACGATATGTAAACAGTTTTGACATTTTTAATAGTACATTACATGACAGAATTTAAATGACCGACTCACAAAATATTTAAGCCTATTGTAGGAGCGTAATTACAACAATTTCGCTCATATCATTTTCAGACGTGCAAATTTTATAGACAAATATCTGCGTATGAGGAAAAAGGAAAGAAAAAACCTTGGCCGGCACATTACCGGCTATCAATATATATATATATTCATATTCATATTCATATTCATATATATATATATATATATATATATATATATATATATATATATGAATATGTATATGTGTGCGTGTGTGTGGGGGAACAGAATAAGTAAAGAACAGGTAGGAAAAGGTGTCTTTAATCTAACATGTTTCAGTCAAACAAACTTCTTCAGAGATTTCTTGCCGATGAATTCATCTTTAAGTAAATCTCTGAAGAATGAAACATAAAGGAAATTGGAATTCGCACTCTGAGTAAGAATTATGAGACATTAACCCTTATACAATCGTGGGGGTTAGTTGCAAGGTTAATTTTAGTTTATTTTCTGCTAAATTTTTACATGGCACAAGGTCACTTCCCAAAGGAACTTTCTGACTAAATCCTTACATACCACCATTATTTTTATGAAATCATTCATTAAACAAGGAAATGAAAAGTGGAATGAAATTGACAAAGAATCAATTTGCAACTGTAAATGTATTTAACAAATATTAACAAGAAATATATAAATTACGTTGATGTTGAAATTGTTTGTTCTACAGTGTCTTCCATGGACTGTATGAAAATTTGTGTTAGAGCTTTTGATATAAGTTGAAATGTTCATTGTTGCCGTCAGATTTATAAGTGTGATAAGAAATTGTGTGAATAATATTATTACTAAAAATAATTGTTCAAAACTGAGAGCTCATGAATAACGTTCATTTTTGTAGTTGCACAGAAGAATGAATTTGTATGAGAGAGTAAGTTGGACATAAACTCCTATATTTCTACATGATGTATGCGTAAGAAATTCTAGTGCCAACTGGCGAAAAATACGCGGCAAATCGTATATATAGGTGTTCAAACATCCTTACGATTTGGCGGTAAAAATGTAGTTCACTTCCCTTGAATCTGATTGGCTAGCTCAAACCAATCAGCAAACAGCTTACATTTATTCAAATATTGAATGGTTACATACTTTAAAATTTAATATATACAATTGCGTAAGTAAATGTGTGCGTTTGCACAAGTGTGTGTGTGTGTGTGTGTGTGTGTGTGTGTGTGTGTGATTCCACATGTGTGTGCATGTATCACACAATACTCAAATCCGACTTTACAGCAAATGTATTCCCAAATGCTCATCAAAATACTGGACAGGCAAAAATCGGTTAACTTCTGGGATCGCACGAAAACTTGTGTTACAGCATTAAGTGGCCGTAAGCAGACAAGGAGACGGGACCCAGACACAGACGGGACTCAGAGGTAGACAGGCAGACGGGGTACTCAGAGACAAACCGGCAGACGGGGGACTCAGAGACAAACCGGCAGACGGGGGACTCAGAGACAGACAGGCAGACGGGGGACTCAGAGACAGACAAATAATGAATAGGTTGAGATGTACTGAAATCTTTGCCATTATAATAATACACTGAGAGATGGTGGCATGAATGTCATGAACTTTGAACTAATGGACATTGGCAAAACTGATTCGTTCGTCTTTCATAAAATCAGCCTGACGTTCTCCGTTCATTAAATGCCTTAAGGCTTCTAGTCTCATACAACCGCACTTAATTTCTGAACTTTGTCGACAGCAATAACACACCATTTTATGGATGATTTTCCACCTATATCTTCGGTTATTTCTTAACATAAATCAATTTCTTTTCTTCATCTAATCTAAACTTATTTATAAATGGAACTTTGTCTCTCTCTCTGTGTGTGTGTGTGTGTGTGTGTCCATTACCTACAGACTTTGAAACGGCTGAACCGATTTTCTTGAAAATTTACACAATTGTACTATAAGCGACTGCGAGTCTTTTTAGCTAGGTTTTGTGTTGAGGTACCCCCGATAAATATCGAAAATCGATAATCGAAAAAATCGGGTTATAGAAGGAGTGGTCCGATTTTAATCAAATTTGATACACTCATAGAGAAAGACATAAGAAACGATATTCAGAAGTTTCAAGGTTGCAGTTATTACAATAGTGGAGAAAATCGATAATATATGTATATATAAAAGGCAAGATGTTTGTGTGTGTGTTTGTTTATCTGCTCGTATGTCTGTATTTTTTCAGCCCTTTGCTTCAGGTTTGGCTCTAAGTAGGTATAATTGTAGTTCTTAGTCTCAGCCATGATACCATTTACTCAGAGGACTTATTTAGCCTTCAAAATTCAGTTTACGACGAAAAAAACTTATTTGATATCGATAACAGGAAATCAAAATTTGACTTACATCAATTCATTTTTCTCTCACTCTATGGTTTCGCTTTAACTGGAAACGACTATTGCTTTTTAGTCTTTCGTGCCAACATCCAAAGAGTCTGAGCTCCAAAACCATGGATTAGTTTTAAATCTTTCATTACACCCGAGCAACGCCAGGCTATACTGCTAGTCATTCATATTATTATGTTACAACTTACCTTAGCGAATTAATTGATTAATATTGGAGTCCATATATTGTCACGACCTGTGTTTGTATTTTAAATAAATGTTTTTATACTTAGACATAAAACTGAATAATTTTGTCACGATGAAATTGACGAGAATTGTGGGTCACTGGAGTTGTTATCAAACTAGTAACGCGTCCTTTGGCCTCGGATCAAAGTCTAATATCTGCCATTTGAGTGGGTAAACTTCATCTGTATTGGGCAATTTTTCCACGATGACTAGCGACGAGTCACGAATTATACTTGAATTATACAATCGAGGTTTATATTTATTTATGATAAACAATTTTTATTGTTTTGATTTGTTTTACGAAATATCAACGTCAATGGTTTATTAATGCCAACAAGGTTTTTACAATAGATTTGTATGACTACAATATATATTATAATATATGTTTTCTGTAAAAGGTAAATTTTCAAATGACGTTTCATTGACTTATTTTAGTAAAATTGATTTTGCTGAGTGCCAGATGTATTATTGATACATATTTTTTTCCAGAAAATTTATTACTGGTAATACTTTTCTCTTCAGAGATGTACTGCTGGTAATACTTTTCTCTTCAGATATGTACTGCTGGTAATACTTTTCTCTTCAGATATGTACTGCTGGTAATACTTTTCTCTTCAGATATGTACTGCTGGTAATACTTTTCTCTTCAGATATGTACTGCTGGTAATACTTTTCTCTTCAGATATGTACTGCTGGTAATACTTTTCTCTTCAGATATGTACTGCTGGTAATACTTTTCTCTTCATATATGTACTGCTGGTAATACTTTTCTCTTCAGATATGTACTGCTGGTAATACTTTTCTCTTCAGATATGTACTGCTGGTAATACTTTTCTCTTCAGATATGTATTACTGGTAATACTTTTCTCTTCAGATATGTACTGCTGGACTTTTTACCATTTTTTTTTGTATTTTGATAGTGTTTGGACACCAGTTATGGGAGCTAACTATTTTCCCATAGCTAGGACCCTAACTGGTGCTACCACTCCTGGTTGAGATCGACCTGAGAACAACAGCAACTAAGAGGTAGTTAAATGCACCTCACACCCACCCAGCCAGAGGCCTGCTGCCGGATGCAATTTATCGTCATACACATGACCCAAACATTTTGATATAAAAGCAATCTGGTTTTTAACTATCTTTAAACAATTTTCTATATTTCTCCATTTCTTCTTTCAAATGAATTCTAGAATAATCGAACACACTGTTTATCCCAAAGATCCCACTTAAAATTTAAAATATTTCAAAACCCACATTGAATTTTTTTCTTACAATACGCAAGAGTAAAAATAATAATAAATGGCTCATATGTATTTAAACTCATTTTATGCTAAACTGGAATTTACGCGTGCTGCTAGATTGGCATGTAGGTCCCAGCATTTTAACCGTGGAAATACTTAAATGTAACCGCCTCTTTTACTCCAAGAGTTTCTTTTCTCTCACTTTCCGTCTGTGAAAATACCTTTCCTTTATTTGCTTCCATGATAGCTACAATATGAAATTGAACTACAACGTCAATTACCATCTTATCTTCTTGAATATCTTCAGCTTTTATTTTTTCTTCAATACCCAATATTTTCTCTCACTAACACTCTGGGCACTCGTGGCGGTTCCATTTTACTTGGGGTGAAATGATTATAAATATTGGAGTAGATAGACTAAACTATCGCCCGGTTCACACTCCACTCACGTCTATTGCACAGGTGTAGAGGCTCATCCCTTGTTCCCTGTTTAAGATGTGGTTTCCGGCTTTCTCTTTTCCAATCTTTTTACTTTTCTTCTTTTCTTTTTCTTTTTTTTTCAATTAGAGTAGATAGACTAAACTATCGCCCGGTTCACACTCCACCCACGTCTATTGTACAGGTGTAGAGGCTTATCCAATGTTCCCTGTTTAGGATGTGGTTTCCGGCTTTCTCTTTTCCAATCTTTACACTTTTCTTTTTCTTATTTTTTTCAGTTGGAGTAGATAGACTAAACTATCGCCCGGTTCACACTCCACTCACGTATATTGTACAGGTATATAGGCTCATCCCTTTTTCTCTGTTTAGAATGTGGTTTCCGGCTTTCTCTTTTCCAAATCTTTTCACTCTTACGTAGCCCCCTTCACATCAGTGGCGTTACCGCCTTGCTCGGCGTGATATGATTAAAATATATATATATATATATATATATATATATATGTGTGTGTGTGTGTGTGTGTGTGTGTGGTTGTGTTTGTGTCAGATTGAATAAATTGCAAACATTGTGTCTGCTTATTTTTAATAATTTTTAGCAACACAGATTTGCAGTTATTTTACCATAGCTCACACCCTTGAACATGATCTCGGAAAGAGATTGAAAGTACTCGGGTAACTTGAGAAATGTATGATAATAACATCTGTTAATGCTACAACTTATTTCTGACATTTTTTCAATTATAGTACTGTGGCGGAGACTTACCTCGCCAAAGCAAGAGAAGGCGGTTTGTATGCACATGCGTTCGTAGACGTCATGGAACCGCGAGGCGAGCTCAAGCAAGGCAGTTTTTAGAATGACACGGCGCATGCGTCATTGGCGAGAACGAGGCTCTCGCATGCAAGAAATTACGGTTTCTTGCTCGAAACCAAAAACTCATAAAAAAAGAGCCAACTTCTGTCTCGAAGTCAGTTGGTGTTGGCTATACCGGTGTTCGGGAGACAGTGTTTTGTTTACGGTGCGCTCGAAACGGAGTCCCGACTGAAGCAGTGTTCCGGGTTCTACGTGGAGCATCTGGGAGAACGTATCTAAGCGGTTATGAATTCCTCTACCAACCACACTACGAGAAACAAATACTACAGAAAGATTAACCGTGAGTATGAAAAGATTTTATAAAAGATAAGCGGACATGTTTGCAATTTATTTAATCTGACATGTTTAAAAGAATATTTGCTGCCTAAATACACACACACACACACATATATATATGTATATATATATATGTATATATATATATATATATATATATATATATATATAGATAGATAGATAGAGAGAGAGAGAGCAGACATGTAAAACGAAATTGAACAGATAGTCAGAAAATGATAGATAACTTCAAGCAAGGCGAGACCACTACTATTATAGTAATGGTCTCGCCTTGCTTGAAGTGAAATAAAGAAAGATTAAAATATATATTTTCAAATGCCTATTATGATCTTACCGCTGTATAAAGAAGTTGTAAAATTAGTTGTGAAAAAGAATGTAACCAGAAATCTACGTCTGTATATGAACAATAATTTAGCGTCAAATATTAATACCAAGAAACATGCTGCTCTGGACAAAATGCCGAAAAGCATCTTGCTTTAGACAGCCAGTTTAAACTCAAATTCGCAAGAACACACACACAAATTTTATTGAAAAACGAAAGATTTTATTCCTCGAATTAGGTAAAAAAAAAATCATAGTTATATGAAACGGCTGAGAGGCGACACGTGCGTGTGGATACAGAGACCAACAGGAAGAATCTGAAGATCCCGCCAAAGGACAAACTCGCTCACGTGGCCTTATCACGTGGCCGAGAGTGGATAAAAAACGGTAGGGCGTGATAAGGACAGGAATTAAAACAAAAGGAAGCATAGTCTATGCTAGAAAGCACAAGAATGAAAGAGAAGGGAAAACAAAATAAAAAACGGTAACAAGAAAGACGTCGCAGTGCGACAAGAGGTAAAAGGTAAACAAACAAAAACGATATCCGAATTAAATTGTCCTTGAAGATGGAAGGTCCGAGTGACAAACGTGACAAAACATACATTTGTATTTCTCAATATGACATCCGGGTAATCCTGTAAGAATCAAATTATATGATCAAAATTAAAATTAACGAATTTTTGATTTAGATACTACATTGTACTTACTTGTGTTGGAAAGCGTTGTTAGTACCACGATGGTCCAAATCATGGCAGAGACAAGCGACTATCAAGGCTAAAACTTCTTTGTCGCTTAATTGATTCCGGATTTTGCCTTTCTGGAAAAAAAAAGACCAACTGATAATGATTTTGAGGAAAAATATAAAGAAAAAATGTGAAGCATTTTATGTGGGTCAACGGCAAGAAAACAATTCATTTTGAGCTATTTTTTCTTTATCATAACTTTCATAATTGCATGTCCATTGACACAGATATCCTCTGTCCGAGGAAATACGGAATACCACAATGGAATGTGTGTTTGGAAACAAAATCCGCTCAAAGATAATCATGCTGAACGGTAGAATATATACAGGGCGTATCAAGAATAATTTTACACGCATGAGGGCGGGTTTCTCACACTAAACAAGGACAAAAGTCCACATAAACACATGTCCGCAAATTCTTCGTTTTTGAGTTTTTAACTTTAAACTTTACAGTAGACGCAGTTAAATATACAAGATAAAATCCTTACTCCATTGTTTATAGAGGGATGGTTCCTGTGTCAGCAATGCGGAAAGAAACAGCAGCAAAGTTTGGATGACTCGGCTGATTGCTGTCTAAAAACATTTCTAATTATTCGCGCAGTCTTATGTAAAAGTCAGTCAGTTAAGAACCATACGTGATACACGCTTGGGCGATCATGTCTATTTCGAGACATGATCTCCAGCAGGTTTTTCTCGTTTCTGCAGTAGACTGATTGCCAGCCAAGTCTACAGAACCCATTCTGTTTTGTTATTTAACCCATGACTGGAAGTAAGGGATGGATTAATATATTTCCCAAGAGTATTTGTGCGTAAGTGAATGCAAGAGATTAAACTGGAATTCGAACTGTAAAAGCATATTTTTTTAAACTTAATAATTAAAAAAGACAAAAGATTTGCATACATATGTTTATATGGACTTTTGTCCTTGTTTTAATGTGAGGAACCTGCCCATCAAGTTTGTAAAAGTATTTTTGAAACAAACTGTATAAAATTTAAAAGACTAGTCTTACCAGGTTAATATATGCGATGCTATAGACATGAGACCCGTATTAAAATATAACTGAACACATACAGAAACCTGTACAGTATATCGACTCTCAAACAGTTTTGATTCTATTAACCTAAACTTATGTATATAAGCGTGTTAGTTATATCACTGTATGTGGTAATATGAATCGAAGTGGTGTTTGGAAACTACGGTCGTAGTTCCATAACAAACCGAATTGATTGTATCGCTACATTAGATTCTTTGGCTATCTTTAGACTAATAAACCAAAATAGCACTGATTGAAAGCCATTTTAACCGTTTCTTTCCCTAGGGGAGAAACGATTTGTAGTACTAATAAGCGCAAGCGTACGTGAGAGAAACTGACGGAGAGAAACTCCCCAAACACAACAGATGCAGACAAAAAAGGGGGGCGACATTGGGGTACTGGCCTGAAGACATCCATCGAGTTTAACACAGCAAAACAATCAGAAAGGAGCAGAAACCGTAAACCCCATATATCTGGTTTAGCTACACATCATACGGTATAATGTTATAATTCATCCGTGCATTGGCTACTATTGTCAACTTGTCAAATTCTCTTGCTATTCTTTTCGAGGTTCTCGTCAAAATTCAAAGAACGATCTGCAATGCAATTGGTCCTGACCTGGCATCTCGACTTCAGTCATTTACTGATGGGATAAGGCTTCTGTCTTTTCTACAAATATTTTCGTGGCAACTGCTATGGCAAACTTCACCCCCTCCTGATGCCCCGGTGAATGTAAGCGTGCTACGAGATAAGGACTTAGGTCCCACCTTTCTATCATTAAAATAGTTAAATGTAACCTACACTTCTACTCTAACAGTTTCTTTTCTCGCACTTCCCATTTGGGGAACTTCCTTCCGTTTACTTGCTTTCGTGATAGTTATAATTTCCATAAATTAAAGAGGAACGCCGATTTCCATCTTCTTGAATCCAGTTAATATATTCCTTCCCCAATACCCCCTGTACCTCGTCTTTTCTCTCACTATCACTCCTTGTGCACTAATAGTGATCTTGTCTTGCTTGGAATGAAGTGATTAAAAGTAAATATTTTTTCATAAAAAAATAAAATAGAATCTTAATGCGTGATTTTTTTTAGTGGTGGGGGACATTAGAAACGGTAAATCTTGAGCCGGGTCAATTGAATTAGATATTATGTCATGCTTTAGTTTCAACTACGTTTTGGCCAGCTTGTAACTCCATTGACGACAAATGCAGATAATTATTGTAACCTCTATTTCATTATGACCAATACAAAGAAATACGAAAAGACCACTAAGGGTCTCTTGACATATTTTTGCTTTCTGAAATCAATTTAATTGCTACCAATGAATTATCTGCTTCAAGCAATCTTCCTCTTTGCTGAAAAGATTCTTTGACTCCATACTTTCTAGCTAACTTTTGTAATATAACAATCTGGCCCCACCCGAGGAAGTGATGCAAGCGAGGGTGTTTCCCATTGGTGAAGGGGGCGGCGAAACGACGAGACAGGTGTTTGTGAAATACATCCTGTCGAGGCCGGAACGGATGTCAGTTTGACCTTATTTCCGACAGCGGCAGAAATAACTACGGAGGCAAACAGATCAGGTGTCTCTTAGAATTACGTGGGCGTTGCGTGGGCGAGGCAAAACCGGAAGGAAAGTCCCGGTTCTAGAGGACTATATAAAGACCTCGACACACGGATTCGCTAGTAGCAGAGAACGGCCAGTGGAAGCACAGAGAAACACCACGGCAAGACTACACTCCCGTCAACCCATTCTATGTGCCTCTTACCCTTCTGTTCTCTATTCCACACGGTCCGTCGTCATTAATAAAAATATAACCTTATATTTTTATATATGCGTTTTTGTTGTTTGTCGTCGTACGGCGATATATAACACTTTGACCTTCAGAAATTCAAATGCAATGTCAATAGTTATCTACTGTCATGACATTTTCATTTCTTATTCTCACTCAGTAAACTCTGTGTCTACCACCAACAATTTCAAAAATTCAAATGTAATATCATTCGTTATCTACTGTCTTGGTTCTTCTTCTATTGTCCTCAATATTTAATAATATTTTAATATTAATATTTAATAATATTTAATTATTAATATTTTAATGAATAATATTAATATTGATATTTTATTGATATTCATTTATTGATATCATTTATTAAATATCATTGATATTGATATCATTTATTAAATATCATTTATTGATATTTTATTATATTGATATAATATTAATATTTTAATTATTAATATTTAATATTAATATTTAATAATATTTTTTTTATTTATTTAATCTTTTACATTAAAGTGACCCTTATTGTCATATTTGATTTACCAACTTGCATGTGACGTACTGTTTAGGATATATACACACGAAAAATTATATATATATATATATATATATATATATATATATATATATATATATATATTTATTAAATTGCGAACATTATGTCTACTTTTTAATAAAATCAGTTCGTACCCATCGATAAACTTTCACGTATTATAATTGAAAGATGTCAGAAATGCGCTGTTATTTTACAGGATTTGTAGTTTGCATTTGTTGTTTTCTTTTTGTAGGATAGTTGTGTTATCAATCATTTTTTTATATTATGAATTTAGATAGGAATGTTGTATATGTCTAGATAAGGACGAATGGTCAACATTTGTAATGTAAGACGTCTCGTTAAGATAGTTGTTGTAAATCCAACACATAAATGTTTTATTGTCAGAGATGGCTTCCTCTTTGTCAGGTCCACGGCCGACTTGCTAACAATCGTAACGGAGTACATGATCCAGGCCCTTGATGAGTCGGACGAGGCTCGCGCGGTTGCTCTGGACATCTCCAAGGCTTTTGACAGGGTTTGGCACTCTGGCCTCCTATGCAAGCTACGGGGTTACGGTATTACCGGTCGCCTGCTTGACCTAATCCAATCTTTTTTAAATAACCGCAGAATGAAGGTCGTTTTGAATGGGCATGCCACTTCATCCTACGGCACGAATGCTGGTGCCCCACGCTTTTATTTTCATCAACGACCTCCCAGATGAGATCAGTTCCCAAGTAGGCATCTACGCAGACGACACCACAATATACTCCCGCACCAGTAAGAAACCTGTCGTGGCGGACAGACATAATCTCGCTGCTAAACGGGATCTACACTCTGTGGTGAATTGGGGCAAGAAGTGGCTTGTCAACTTCAATGCGTCTAAGACCAAGCTGTTGTCTGTCAACCATCACAGGCAACCTCTTCTGCCTCCCATAAGCATGGACCAAGCGATTCTCCCTGAGAGCAACACACTACGCCTCCTCGGCCTTACCCTCTTCTCAGACCTCAAATGGAACCACTATATTGATTCCATAGCTAAATCTACTGCTAAGAAGTTTGAGTCACTATGCCGATCCAGGATGTTTTTTTCCGCCTGAATCCATCCTGCATATATACAAGTCAGCCATCCATCCGTGCATGGAGTACTGCTGCCATTTATGGTCAGGCGCTCTCTCTCCCCACCTCCGTATATCTTTTCCTTTCTCTCCACCTATGTATCTGTCATCGCAACTGCATTCTCAGCTTTCTATTGCTCCTTTCTAACTAGTTTGTACTCCTCACTCTTTTCTAATTAATCTTTTTACAGTTATGTAGCCCCCAGCTCATCTGTGATATTTCTGCCTTACTCGGGGTGAAATGATTAAAAAAAAAAAAAACATTCTCTTAAAAGAATATATAATTTTGTTTTACGTAATACATCAGTTGGTGGGAAAGAGTTATTACAAATAAGTAAATTATTAGCATTGTATTCTTTTATATATTATTAGTTTTGTTTTTTTGTTAGGATCTACGGGAGATATATTAGTAAAAATGATTTTTTTTATGATTATTTTTTCATCCGGTTTGTATTTATCGGTTGGATATAATTAGGGTCTCTAGTAAAAAATTCTGTTTGATGCGTGTTGAGTTTTTTTTAAATATCGTCTTATTTGTTCATTTACAATATGGTTTGGAAAGTCATTCTTAATGAGGTGTCTGCTTAATTTTATTTTTTTAGTTCAGAATAAAAAACAATTGTGTAGGAGTTAATTTGTGCTCGGTTAATTAAGTTGTGTATAAGTGCTATTTTGTAATGATGCATTCACTCATAGTTGAGATTGCAAGAGTTTTTGCTGGTTGTTTATTTTTTATATGGGGAGATAATATATGTGTTATTGTTTGTGTCTATTAAAATGTCACGAAAAGGGATTTTGTTATCTTTGCTAAGTTTGAATATGAATTTTTTTTTAGTTGTATTATTTCTTCTAAGTTTTTCCTTATTACTAAAAGAATAGCATTGCCGAAAGTTTGATATATTTGTTTCAAGTAAATTTAGTTCAATGTTGTTCTTTCATAATGTTTTTTTTTAGCCATGTGTTGACTCTGGGCAAAAGGCTTCCAGCTATGCGTAGAAATGAATCCCTACCAACTGTAATTTCGTTAACTACCCAGAACAAGAAAACCGCTCGGATAGAAGATATGAGAATATACGCAAGGAAATGGCATACAAAACTAGAGAGGTTCGACGCTAAACTTACCTTAAATATAGCAAACATAACTTGACATACGTTAAACGCATGTCTCCAGTTGTGGTAAGCCACGTTTCTGTAATTTTTTCTTATGGTCAGGACCCAGCGGCATAAGGTCTAAAATATAGAAAATCAAAAAGAAGATTATCATGCCAATTTCACAGCGTTAAAATTAAATAAATGAAATCAATCACACACACACAGATAGAAGACATAGAAATCAACACCGAACCGATAGTCAAAAAAATGATATGACTATATATGAGAGAGAGAGAGAGAGAGAGAAAGGAAATCAACACAAGTGGTAGAAAGTTTTGCCTTTATAAGGCGCTATTCATCTTTGCTTTATCAACGACTCCGTAGCTAAATCGACCTAAAGCACGTCTGATCCAACGACGGTTTCTCCTACCAAGGGGTAGTGCATATTTTTTTCAATAAGATTCTCGAAAATTCAAGCTGGTAATAAATCAACGAAATGTCTACTCAAATTTGAATATATACGAAAAATAACGTATATATATATATATATATATACACTACATTAAAAACCAGGTATGTATTGACAGTCTCTAATGCTCTTTCGTCCAACATCCCATAAGGAGAAAAAAAACGTTAAAAAATTCGATTAAACGAAATGAACCGTGACGAAGGAAATGGAGAGCAAAAAAGGAGGGAAACACGATAAGACACACACACACACACACACTTATAACGAGGGGAGGAGCATTCAAGTCTAAATTTAATTTTCCAACCATTTTTTCTTCTGATGATATGTTGGACAAAAGTGTGAATAAATCCCTGTTTTTTAAAATAGTATACAAATTTTGTACCTCCAAACACACACATATATATATTATATATATACGAAAAATCTAAAGTGAGCCAAAACCTACCGCGGTTTCACACTACGGATCGTTGGGGAGCCTTTTCCCTGACGATCCGTAGTGTGAAACCGTGGTAGATTTTGGCTCACTTTAGATTTTTCGTGTGTTTTTGCTCTACTATTGTATTTTAGTACTTTCGTATCGAGCACTTTTTCTTGTGTCTGGTTCCGTTTGGGTTTTTTTTCTTTACTGCGGAATCTTGAATGTTTTGCTCTTGTTCCGCTGGTTTCTTTTTTTTCTCCCCATTTATCCGACGACTTAGTATGCCGGATTGTAACGGATTTAGGTTCTGTTTGTACATGGTTTTTTTGAGAGTTTATATTGGCATAAATTTACAGAGTGCATTCTTACAGAGTCTAAGTAGTTATTATTATCATTATATATATATATATATATATATATATATATATATTATTCGGGTCCAGTGTTTTAAATAAGTCGTTTCGGACTGAGACTGACGTGCTGCTAAGAAACGATTGTGTAAACCCCGACCCTGAGAACAGTGATACTGAATACATTTTTAAAATACCAGCCAACTCTTGAACATCACCAGATTTGACTTGCTTGATATATATATATATATAAAAACAAACTACACCCTTGCCGATTTTATTCCGTAGGGCGTATTACGTAAATTCGGTCTGAACAATATAATCGACTCATCGGATTATAAGTCATGATATATCTGGTTCCCATGGCATTGCAGTGGTTTACTGATTATACTCTGTGTAGCGGATCTCGTCTTGACAATATACTCGACTGCTCGCGTGTCAGGGCTCATCTAGCCAGGTGATGACGGGCAATCCTACTTTGGCTAGTCAGAGATCAAATGAAACATATCGTAGACGGAGTGGCTAAGGGTCAGGAAGGATTGGTCAAGCCACGCCGTGTTATACCAATAACATATTTTCCTTGTTTCAAATAGTAGTGAGGCAGTTTGTGTCTAACAAGAAGGAGTATCAGAAGCAAAGGTGAGTGATTCTCTCTCATATATATATATATATATATATATATATATATATATATATATATTCCATTTATAAACGAATTATTTTGCGACCTATGTTTCTATCAGGAGTGGTGTCTTCAGGCGATTTGCAATAACTGATTTCACCGTTTTTTAAAGAACTCTCACGGAACGGTGTTTTTTTTTAACGTTCAAACAACTATGGATGAAAACGCCATAATTCCTTGTAAAAATTCGGTCGTTGTTATTTCCGGGATTTGCAGTTATTTGTCGATTCGTGTAACATTCAAAAAAATTTTAACTGAAATATTTGTTGATTGTTTGGATGTAGATTGTTCCAGTTTCACTGTTCATATACCGTCGGCTATAATTTTTTAGCCACCCTGATTACAACAACTTTAGCTTGTGTAATAACGTTAAAGTTTGAATTCCAATTGAATTCCTTGCATTCACTTACGCACAAATACCCTTGGAAAAGATATTCATCCGTTTCTTCCCTCCAGTTACGGGTTAAATAATAGGACAGATTGGGTTATTTAGCCTTAGCTGGCAACCAGTCTACCGCAGAAATAAATGGCAACCTACTGCTTGATAATCTTCTGCCCAGTCAGTCATGTCTCTTTCGAAACATGATCGCCCAAAGCGTGTATCACGTATGACACTTTACTGAACAACGTTAATAATTTTCTATCTACAGAATTGCAGCTCTAATCTGTTAACAGTTTTTTTTTTCTAAATTATACTTAAAATTTCCGTTCAGATAAATGAAAAAACATGATAAATTTGTAAATAAAAAGGCATGTTGAAATAGTTCGCTTAAAGGTAATCGCAGTGGTTTTAGAATTTTTTACTTCTTGAAAAATGCATTGTTCTTAAGTTTTGCAAGATAAACGCCACTGATTAGTATTTTACCGGCAGTAACCAAACTTAAATCGCCTGCAAATGGTCTTAATACAATCGGATCATCCAAATTTGTAGGAAACGTGAAGAAAAGTAGCCATGACAACCCCAGAAAATCATTTAACACCATTGCTAAAGAGCTGAAGATTAAGGCACTATCGGTAGAACTGTGCATGGGAACGTTCGATACAAATCATATAGAGGCAAAGAGATAAATTCTTGCATGCAAAGCCAAAAGACAGTCTTGTCTGCGCAAAACGTTTGCTGAAGCATCAATAGTGTGGAATGCTTTGTATTTTTCAGGCGAGAACAACATCGATAACCCCATCAAATGAAGGAATGACGGATGTAGCTTCTCTAAGAACGTTCCAAATGTCATGTACTCAAAGTTTCCTGCCACTGATGTTTCTGGGAGGTAACTCTTCAATTCTTCGCGTGCTATACTGGAAACAGTATAGGTTCTTCGTTTCAAACATTAAGAATAGGACTTGATGGTTTCACGGCCTGGTCCTTATGCAACGCATTCGGAGTAATAAGATCATTATTTCAAACATTTCCTTTGCTTCAAGACATAGCGTATTGACATGAAGTTGAGTGATTATATCGAATGATTTATTCGCCGACGGCAAGGAAAGTTGGTTCACTGTGTCGGGCCAGAAAGTTTTCTAGTCAGATTCAATCTTTCATATATAAATCTAACATTCGTACATGCATTGAAAACATTTGATATATTGGTGTAGTGTTTGTGCTATACATCTTGAGATTCTTGACAAAAGCCAAAAAAAAAAAAAAAGATCGGTCATATTATCAGTCTTAACCTGACATCTCGAATTCAGTCACATTTCCACTGCTGTGACGTGGATTCTCTCTGTTTTTTCTACCAATATTGTCATGGCTATTGTTCTGATTAACTTTTCCCTTGATGCCTCAACCATATAAATTTAAGCGTGGTACTAGATTGGCAATTAGGTCTCACCGTTTGAATGTTAAAATATAGACTAAACTATCGCCCGGTTCACACTCCACCCACGTCTATTGAACAGGTGTAGAGGCTCATTCCTTATTCCCTGTTTAGGATGTGGTTTCCGGTTTTCTCTTTTCCAAACATCTCACTGGTTTTTTTTTCAATTGTAGTAGATTGACTACACTATCGCCCGGTTCACAGTCCACCCATGTCTATTGAACAGGTGAAGAGGCTCATCTCTTATTCCCTGCTTAGGATGTGGTTTCCGGCTTTTTCTTTTCCATTCTTTTTACCCTTACGTAGCCCCCTGCGCATGAGTGACGTTATCGCCTTGCTTGGGGTGATATGATTTTAAAAAAAAAAAAAAAAAAAAAGGTAGATACAAACGCCAGTTATATTGTAACAATTTCTTTTCTCGCACTTCAAATATATGGCCACTCACTTCCCTAGACCTAAATCGAGTGGACAACATCGTATAGAGTGTAGTCGAGAGGGGAGTTAATCAATGCCATTATAACATCATAAAACCCCAGCAGTTCACCAAAACTAGCATAATGTTCAAAATAAAGAATAGATTCACGGAGCCCAACGTTTCAAGCCTGGTATTGAAGCAACTATCGATGCTAACAGTGGGTTCATTAAGTGGATCAGCATGAATAATCTTCAAAATCTTGATTCAAGAAAAGATTAATGCTAATCTTTTCTCACATAACACCCTTCCTTCATATCTAAAATTTATTTATAAATGGAACTGTCTGTATGTGTGTCTCTGTGTATGTGTGTGTGTCCTTTACCTATAGACTCCGGAACGGCTGAACTGATTTTCTTGAAAATTTACACAGTTGTACTATAAGCGTCTGCGAGTGTTCTTAGCTAGGTTTTGTGTCGAGGTACCCCCGATAAATATCAAAAATCGATAATCGAAAAAATCGGGTTATAGAAGGTCCGATTTTAATCAAATTTGACACACTCATAGACAAAGACATAAAAAACAATATTCAGAAGTTTCAAGGTCGCAGTTCTTACAATAGTGTAGAAAATATCTCTCTCTCTCTCTCTCTCTCTCTATATATATATATATATATATATATAAAAGGCAAGATGTTTGTGTATGTGTCTGTTTATCTTCCTGTATGTCTTTATTTTTTTCAGTCCCTTTATTTTAGTTTTTGCTTCGGGTTTGGCTCTAAGTAGATATAATTGTAGTTCTTGGTCTTAGCCATGATACCATTTACTCAGAGGACTTATTTAGGCTTCAAAATTCAGTTTACGACGAAAAACGCTTATTTGATATCGATACCAGGAAAACAAAATTTGACATCCATCCATTCATTTTTCTTTCAGTCTACCGTTTCGCTTTAACTGGAAACAATTACTGCTTTTTAGTCTTTTGTGACAACGTACAAAGAATCTGTGCTTCAGGACCATGGATTAGCTTTAAAGCTTTCATTACACCCGTGCAACGCCGGGCTATACTGCTAATATATATATATATCTACTAAATACATGCAAAGATCGTCAAAGAACTCAGCAAGTCTGTTTCTTTTGTTGTAGACTCCCATTAGATTATTTGGATCACAATCACACAACGTTGTTCCTTTAATTTTTGTAACAGTCTATCATTTCCTGGATGGTGTTTCTCGTCCAACATCCAAACGGTTCTGAATTCAAAGTTGTCCTAAACTGTTGGTCAGTAGCTGGGGTCAGATAGAAACGTATTTATCCCTTTTTCAAGATATTTTTAAAGCTAACGCAGCAGCTTTATTTGGAATTTGAACGTAGCACAGCAGATGTTTATTTAGCATTGTGATACAATGTTTGTGGCACAAGGCCGAAAAGAGAAGGGGGAACAAAAGCTCGGGATGATCTTCAATTATCTATCTTATACCGAGCTAATACGACTCACGACCTAAACATACGTTACAATTTTTCTCAATTACCACAAGAACTTATCCATCATCACTCAAACTGCCATGTACCAAAATACCGCAAATCATTCCGGGGGAACTAAAAATACTCCAAGTATACATAAAAATTTCACAATATATTATAAATACAAAAATATACATAAAACTTTGACATGAAATGACATGAGGGGGATGGGGATGACAACAATACCCCAAAATAAATTTTTGCAAATGAAATTAACAAAAGACAAGATGTTAGCTTAGCACAACAGATGACGAGCACGCTGCATGTGCATCTTTAGGAAATATAAAGGTGTTGATATCTGAGGCTTCAGGCAGAAGGGTTGCGTTCTTTCGAATTGAAAGACGCAGATGAGTCGTTTGAATTCGCAGTTCTTTTTACTTATTGTCCTGGGTATGAAGATAAACTACATCCGGCAGCAAGGCTTCTGACTGGCAGCTTCTGAGGTGCTTGAAACCATCTCTTAATTACGTATGTTTCCAGGTCTACCCTAACCCGGGATGGTAGCACGTGTTAAAGTTGCAGCTATAGGTAAATGAGTAACCCCAAATTTGCGTCAAAACACAAAGTACATAAATAGATTTTTATGGTAAAGATACCAGCAAACTGATTCTCATGGTTAACTAGATAGTTGTAAAAAAATTATTCAATTTCGGTATTTAATGACCCATAAAGAATCGACATGCCGTTAAACAAACAAATCATCCAAGGAAATCCAATCATGACATTAAATGACCAATGAAGTGTTTATATGCAAAACAGACGGAATTAGTATAACAAAAACATGTTACTTATCAAATGAAGTCTTTTGAGTACTAACAATACCCTAAATACCCGTTTTTTTTTTTTTGTTTTTCATGTTTGATATTTTGGATATTTACTTTATCTATGCCAATTCTCTCGCTTCGGCAAATAATTCCCCCCCCCCGTTCTGGTTTTTCATGATCAAAGACCCTTGGCATTAGACATTTCGCTAAATGTGATTTTTGATTTATCTATCTCGAGAGCTTCCATCTTTTATTTACACTTGCTTTTGATATTTTTCTGATTTCACATCCATATTTTTTTCGCCATGTTTGGCCGACCGTCATGATCTCTATTACGAACGAAAGAGTATAGGTTCTTCGTTTCAAACGTTAAGAATAGCACTTGACGGTTTCGCGAACTTGTCCTGATGAAACGCATTCGGATTAATAAGATAGTGAAATCCCCACCCACTCAACACTTCCTTCACCTCAAACCATCTGTCTCATCGAGATTTATATATGAAATTGTTTGTTTGAACATTATTTTTGATCGGTAAGAAAAATTTATCGTAAATAATCAGGTCGGTAAAAATCTCCAACTCTCTCCCTATGTACATCCTAAGTCGTCTATCACCCTCCTTCTGACATTTCCTATACCCAATCCCTCTATGTAACCCCCTGCGCTATAGTGGCAGTGGAATGCCTTTCTTGGGGTGACACGATTAAAAAAAAATATTGTTTGATTATAAAACAATATGTACTTGAATACGAGTATCGATCAAAAATAATGTAGGATCAAAAAATGTAGGACTACCTACATATGATACGATTACAGCGGTGAAATTTATGCAGAAACAACCACACATCTCGTGGTTGGGGTTAACACATACGGAAACTGGTGCACATACTACGGCATAAGTTTTCTAAACGCTCTCCGTTTTAAATCCGTAGTTGAATTTCTAAACTGGTCGACAATCAATGCTAAAAATTTCAGTCTGACGAATTTAAGCCATAGCTGAACAGAAGGAGGCAAAGACAAAAATGTATAACTTATTTGCACATGAGTGTACGGAATTCGAACTCAGCACATGAATTTATCATGCCGACATGCCTATACCACGCACCTTCCGCACACCCATAATATTAATATTTGATGGGAGAGAGAGAAGAACGAGAGAGAGAGAGAGAGAGAGACGAGAGGAAAAGAAGAGGAAAAGAAGATAGAGTGAGCGAGAAAAAGGTGTCCTGAAGCATGCTATGCGGGGAAGATCTTCCCCGCAGTAGGCTTCCCATTCTTACTTTGACAGCCGGCTAAGAGTATAGAAACCTGTCTGCCCTGATATTTCCTCATAGCTGGGAGAAGAGACAGACTCATGTTTTTCCCAAGGGTATTAGCAGGTAAAATAAATGTAATCGATTCAACTGAGACTCGGATCCTCCAAACAACTATCCTCCGATGTGAAATATATATATATATTTTTTTTCTAAACATGTACTGTTAAATATAAGAGACAATGAATGTCTATTATGTTTAATCATGAGCCGTTCTAAACATCGTATTTTGGCTTTAATTTCAGGTGAAAATAAAGATAAAAATTGTCCAGCATTTGGATAATTTTATTAAGATAGTTCTAAGCTTTCGGCTCACATGAGACATCTTCAGAGAGGTTACAAGGACGTTAACATAAAAACACCCACCATCAATGATATCAATTATATATATTTTATCTTGTGTTGACATAAATCTTTGCTAAGCAACGATAACAGTTACCAAAAATAGCAAATGTGAGCCGAAAGCTTAGAATCAACATAAGAAATTATCCAAATGTTGGAGAATTTTTGTCTTCATTTTCACCTGAAATTAAAGCCAAAATACGATGTTTAGAACGGCTCATGATTAAACATAATAGACATTCATTGTCTCTTATATTTAACAGTACATGTTTAGAAAAAAAAAAAAAATATATATATATATATATATATATTTCACATCGGAGGATAGTTGTTTTTAACAGTACATGTTTTAAAAATTATCTTCTGCCTCGATACACAATATATATATATATATATATATATATAGAATAAAAGTGTGAGAAGCCGTGAACGTTTTCTTTAAAGTGTATGTTTATTGTTTTTAATGTAATTTCATTAATTGTCCATGGACAATTAATGCTTCATAACTTGTATAATTACAAAAAACAATAAACATACACTTTAAAGAAAACGTTCACGGCTTCTCACACTTTTTATTCTATATATATATATATATATATATATATGTGTGTGTGTGTTTGTGTAATTACGTCATTCTGTTAAACTCACGATGTTTTTAACACCTATTTAAAAATATTTGTAGCAAAATAAAATCGTGTATTGAATAGCTGCCACATCTGGTTGGGTGTCCCTGCTATTCGCCTCGAGGTTCTTGACAAAATCCAGCTATGAATCTGTAATATGATCGATACCGACTTTGCTGCTCAGCTGTAGTCGCTCTCTTACCGGCGTGACGTGACTTTCTTGTGCCTCTTATACAAATAATTTCACGGCTTCTGCTCCAATGAACTTAGCTCACTGGTGCTCTCTATGTATGAATTTACACGAGCTACTGGACTAGCAACTATGTCCCACCCTTTTACAGTGAAACCGATAAAATGTAACCGCAATTTCTACTCTAATAGCTTCTTTTCACGCACTTCCCGCCTGTGAAATTTCCTTCCGTATACTTGCTTCCCCGACATCAATAATCTCCAAGAATTTAAAAGTATGGTCAATAGTCATCTCCTATCTCACTAACTCGCATCCTTTCTTTCAAGCCCTTTTCTCCATCCACTCCACCCACATCACACCGGTATTCTCATCCTTCTATTATCCTCCTCCTCACGCCCCCTATAATCTACCTCTCTTTCTCATCACTGTCTCCTATGTAACCCTTTGCAAAACAGTAGCAGTAAAACTACCTTGCTTGGGATGAAATGATAAAAAAAATAAAAAATAAAATATTCCAGATTTTATATATATATATATATATATATATATATAAGCATCGCTCATTCAGTAAAATAAATTAGAGCACTCTAGTTATTGGGCGCGTATAATGATAATATATGCGCTAAAAAGTCTGCCTTCTTCCACCGAACGCCTATAGCCCAGAGGTAGCATCGCCGACTGACGCCAATTCGGTCGGGTTTCAATTCAGGGTTAAAAAGCACTCGGAGTCTAACCGTACTGATGAGCTGTGATACAGCGAAACAGATCTGTGTGCAGATGTCAATATATATATATATATGTAGAACATTCATGTTTTTGCGATCGTCAGACAAACTGATTAAATTATTTAATCAGTTTGTCTTCCGATCACAAAAGCGTGAATCCCAGAGTCACAAACTCACACCTAAATATGTTAGCTCTATGACTGAAATTGAGCGCTTTCAAATAAGTGCCGCACATAGACAGTAGCTACTCTAGCATCTACACATTGTTCATTCAGTAATTAGAACACTCTCACCACTGGCGTATGAATACATGATATATCACACGCTAAATATCTGCCTGCCTCCTACCGAACGCCCATAGCTCAGAGGAAGAATCGCCGACTGACGCCAATTCGGTCGGGTTTCAATCCTGGGTTAAAAAGCAATCGGAGTCTAACCGTACTGATGAGCTGTGATACAGCGGAACAGATCTCTCTGCGGATGACTATATATATGTATATAATTATACAAACTAACGACACCGTCCAATATGCATTTAAGCAGACAAGTGTTTCTATACAGACATACACTATTTTACACTTTACCAAAGAATATTCTGACCATATACATAAAAAAAACGAAGATAAAAAAATATTGGTTTAATATAAGTGACATGTCTAACCAATGAATTACCCCCAAATCACGACATACCAGTAAATTGTCGCTTTGTTAGTCTTTTCAATTTTCTCTCGATCTCTGAAACTTTAAAACTAAAACATGTTAGATTTTCTGTACATTTCCTATTCTGTTCTTTTACTTCAATCTATGACCTTGTCGGATTCCGATGCATATATTCAAAACATATACATGTTGATGACATAGGTATTCATTGTCCATGGCATGACAGTAAACTGCATTCGGCAGCAAGCCCTCTGATTGGGGGTTTGTTAGGAGCGTAGAAGTTAGTCATAGCTATGGGCAAATAGTTAACCCCCAAATTGAGGTAAAAGCATTATAAACGTATAAAAATAAAATTTTATAGAAAAATATAAATTTTTCAAGGAAAAATATTACCTACAATACATTTTTGAAGAAAAAGTACAACACATTTTTGAATGAATAGTACCACGACACATTTTTGAAGGAAAAGTACCACGACACATTTTTGAAGGAAAAGTACCACGACACATTTTTGAAGGAAAAGTACCACGACACATTTTTGAAGGAAAAGTACCGAGTACCACGACACATTTTTGAAGGAAAAGTACCACGACACATTTTTGAAGGAAAAGTACCACGACACATTTTTGAAGGAAAAGTACCAAATTTTTAAAAAATACCAACAACACATTTTTGAAGGAAAAAAAAATATACGCCGCAAAACATTTTGGAATACAAAACTAGAAGGCATTTTAAGAATAAAAACAAAAATTTTCATTAAAATCTAACTAAACCAACGATAACCAAACATTAAAAAAAAAAACGAAAACCTTAAAACCCCACCTTTTTTTTGGCATTAAATAACCCACAGAGGTTGATATGCCGTATTCATATTTAAATTGGTGCTTTGCTACTAGATCCAAGTATTATGGACAACCCTCAATATAAACACGTGACAAGTGAACTTCTTTTCTCTATTGTTAATGTTAATAATTGTATATTATTATATGACGCTCATGTGAATTGGTAAATAAAAGTAAAAAAAATACCAACCATGATTAAGTTGAGATATGTTTTTTTAAGTACATGGTTAAAAATATGGGTAACCCAGCGAGGATCGAACTCACTAGTCAGTTGGAATGAGTTGAGCGAGAAACGATTTCTAACCATTACACTAGGTTGAAGTGTTCAAAGTGTTAAGCTAAGAGACGAAAATAGTTAGTCTGTATTTACATAAGCGAAATTAGAGTTGACGGTTTCAAATACTTATATATGCGTCATTAAAGTTGGTTTTGACTAAGTATGACAAAAAAGGCTAAGAGAAAAGAATACATTAGGAGAATAGAAAAATTAGAATTTAGTGTTACTAAAATAATTTACTTCCATCCAGTCAGTCAATCAGTTACGTGCCATACGTGATACACGCTTTGGGCGATCATGTCTCGAAAGAGACATGATTGACTGGGCAGAAGGTTATCCCTCAGTAGGTTGCCATTGCTTTCTGCGGTAGAGTGGCTGTCCGCCAAAACTACAGAACCCAATCTGTCCTATTATTTAACCCATAACTGGGGGGAAGAAACGGATTAATACCTCTCCCAAGGGTATTTGTGCGTAAGCGAATGCCATGAATTCAACTGGATTTCGAACTCGGCTCCCCGACTTGTCGTTCCGGGTCGATACCTACTGCACCACGACGCACATCCGCCACTTGCCATTCAGATAAACGAAAATAAAGTTAAGAAGAAAAGTGTTAGTTATTTATGAAATGGGAAACTACCAAAGCACTTAAGCTAAGAAAGAGTTATTTTGGTAGCGAGACGAAAATAGTTCAAAGAGTTAACAGACATTTAAGTACGATCCTTAAAATAAATGCCGCCCAAATATGATTAGCAGACTGATGAGCAATTCGGTGCCGACAACTAGCGCGTGAGACGTAGAAGTGATTTGTTATCGAGATAGATAAATTGTCCATATAAGCAGAGGAAAACGGGAGTCTTCAGTCGCACTGTGTTTGTTGAGTCTTGGAGAAATCGCCGTCGTTTGAAGAGAATTGTCGCCGACCCATCTCGCTATCAACGCTGTCCAAGCCGCTGTTCATCCAAGATTAGATATTCACTCAAGCCTTGCTGATCAACCAAGTATGACGAAGACTTGTTGTTCGTCCATATCTGGTAGATTGCTTATGTTGGACCTCACTCATACCAGCGTAGGTTTTGTGAATCGATTTAATATTAAACCCAGTTGCTGAATCGTCAACCAGAGTTCGGTCATTTCAAGCATAAGACAGGCTTTTTTTTTTGCCGCTTCGAGCACACCTCAAAATGATTCGACATGTGGTTCAATTTCAATCAAAACAATTAAGAAGGCGCACAGAGAGTAGAGTTCTTAACCTGATTTACGACACTAGCGTCCACAATAGTAGAAAAAACCAGTGGAAAAAAAGCAGCCATTTGCCAAATATTTCTAGCCGACCGTCGGTTGGTTGTTTGACGCAGCGTGAATATTGTTATGCTACAGGTCGTGGTCGTGGTCGTGGTCGTGGTCTCACAAAGATGAGAACAGTTAGAAATAATACAAGAATACATAAAAATCAAATACCAAAACCATCTGACATTTAACATTAAAAAGGCTCCTAAAACATACCATTAATGCTCTTTGAGATAGAGATGTGGCTATGCATGTATTACTGCCATATAGTGGCTGTGAGTTCAATCCTTGGATCAGGTAGTGACATCAATTCACTAGGAACGAACAATTGATATCACTATCAACAAATATCCCTAACAACTAATCAATAGCAACCTGATGATAACCAAAGAGTAATTGTCGAAACCTTGTGATTATAATAACATCAATATAAAAATGAGGACAATAGTTGGAAATAATACAAGAATATTGATCTATATATTTTCTCTGAAATTTCATCATTGCTCAAATATTTAGTCCATGGTATTTTCAGCATCTTTTAGTTGAATCAAATTTTTATTGCTTCAAAAAGAAAAAGGTGAAAACATACTAATGTCTTTAACGCCTCCCTCAATGAAATGGAAAATTATGGCAATTTTGAGTATTTTTATTTGTACCTTTCTACTCCGATGAACAAGTCAGTGGTGCCCCTGCCACATGATACTGCAACTGGGTCCTACCCATTCACAGTTAGATCAACCAAAATGCAGCCGACAATTCTACTCCTTCAGCTTCTTTTCTTGCAGTTCCTGTGGAACTCTCTTCCATATTCTTGCTTTACTGACGGCTACAACCTCCAGAAATTTAAATGCAATTACAATATCCATCTTTGATCCACTTGACTCTAGTTCTTTCTAAATCACCCTATATATATTTTTCTTTCTCTCTATCATTGCAACTGTCGTCACCCCTGTGTTACCATCCTTCTCTTGCTCCCTTCTCTTACACCTCCTCTAACTGGTTCATCTTTCTCTTTACTCTCCTCCTATCTAATCTTGCTCTTATGCAGACCAATGCGCATCAGTGGCGTTACCGCCTTGCTTGGGGTGAAATGATAAATAAAAAGTAATGAGTCACATTCATTTACGTATGGAAAGTGCGACACGGAGATCCGAAGGCGAATTGGCATGGCAAAGGACGCGTTCCAGAAGATGAGCAAAATACCAACACACAGGAAGATCTCAATAGAAACGAAGAAAAGAGTGCTAGACTGCTACGTGATGTCAGTTCTTCAGTACGGCTGTGAATGCTGGACAATATCATCGAAAATGAGGAAAAAACTGGAAGCGGCCGAAATGTGGTTCTACAGAAGGATGCTACGGATATCGTGGACTGAGCATACAAGCAACGACGAAGTGTTAGAAAGAATGGCAACAAAAAGGAAATTGATGCTGAGCATCAGGAAGAGACAACTGAAGTTCCTGGGACATGCAATGAGGAAGGAGAGCCTGGAGAACCTGATACTGACTGGTCAGATAGAAGGAAGGAGAGACAGAGGAAGGCAGCGGATAACATATCTGCAGAGTCTGATCAGGTGGATGACGGAACGGGGGTTGCCAGGAGCAACAGGAGCAAACATACTAAGAGCCACAAGGGATAGGGAGACGTGGAGATCCATGATCGCCTACGTCCTGAAGGGACAGGGCACATAGAAGAAGAAGAAGCTCTAATATCTACCGATGCAATCGGGGAGGGGATTTCGGTAAGTGTTTTATTGTTGTAAAACTTGCAAAGATCTCAATTCAAACCTTAACATAAGAATTATTATTCATCAAATAATTAAATTTTAAAAAAATCGTGATGTTTTCACTTTTCATAGTTTTTTTTTTCTGAAGCCAAACCCAATAAATATCCATCTGTTTAGGTATAAGTACGAACGTGACTCATTTGAAACTCGGAACACAGTTATTTATTTTCAACTATCGTCTGGAATGTTTCGGGGGAAAAAAAAAACTTAAAATAAAAATTGGCGGCCTTTAGCAGGGATTGAACATGCATTTCTCAGGAAAGAGGGGTTCACAAATTAAGGCGGTGTCCGGAATGAAAAAGTCAAACGAAGCTAATTCATGCTTTTCATGTCAAGTTTCTCGAGCGAAAGCGGCGGCGTTTAAGAGAGCGAAGGAGAATTGAGATCAAATACGAATCAAATATCGCTTCGAATCCGACAGGATAAGAAATAACAGATGAGAAACGTTTATCAATCTAACATGATTTCTTTTTATTAAAAAATTCATCAGAAAATAAGATATAGAAAAAAAGAATTGCTATTTTTGTGTTGTTTGATTTCTATGAGATAATCAGGTTTCATCTGCATTCAACTTATCAAATATGTTAGATTAATAAACATTTATTCTATTTGGTTATTTATCGTGTATATATATATATATATATATAATTATTTGTTTGAACATTATTTTTTATCAATACTTGTATTTGAGTAGATATGTTTATAATCAAACAGTATATATATATATTTATCTATTTGATTATAAACAGAATAGATACTTAAATATGAGTATCGATCAAAAATAATATTCAAAAAATAATTTTAAATTGTCGGTTGTTAATAACTATTTTGTTAAACTTCGTGAATTTCCGTAACATTGTATGTTTACATTTGGTATTACGATACATTTCAGGGTAGTGATGGTTATTGACGTAAAATCGAAAATTTTATTATATAGGCTTGATCTGACTTCGTTTAGACTGTTTGTCATTCGTGGTCGAGAGGTCTAAGACGCGCCAGATTACATGGTGACTTTCTCTATGTTGATAGGGGTCGCAGGTTTGAATGTTGCCGAACGATACACATTTTCGTAACAGAATTTATCGTAAATAATCAAGCCGGTAGAAATAAATATATATACTGTTTGATTAAAAACAGAATGTCTACTCAAATACGAGTACCGATAAAAAATAATGTTTAAACAAATAATTTCAAATTGTCCGTTGTTAATAACCGTTTCCGTAATCTTCGTGATATATGTGTGTGTGTGTGTGTGTGTGTGTGTGCTTATATATATATATATACTAGCAATATAGCCCGGCGTTCTTCGGGTGTAATGAAAGCTATAAAACTAATCCATGGACCTGGAGCTCGGAATCTTTGGATGTTGGCACGAAAGACTAAAAAGCAATAGTTGTTTCCAGTTAAAGCGAAACCGTTGACTGACACACAAACATCTTGCCTTTTATATATATATATATATATATATATTATAGATTTTCTGCACTATTATAAGAACTGCAACCTTGAAACTTCTGAATATCGTTTCTTATGTCTTTGTCTATGAGTGTATCAAATTTGATTAAAATCAGACCACTCCTTCTATAACCCGAATCTTTCGATTATGGATTTTCAGTATTTATCGAGGGTACCTCGACACAAATCCAAGCTAAAAACACTCGCATACGCTTATAGTACAACTGTGTAAATTTTCAAGATAATTGGTTCAGCCGTTTCGGAGTCTATTGGTAACGGACACACAGAGACAAAATCCCATTTATAAATAAGTTTAGATATATAAATACACACACAATATGTGATAAAGTTTCTGAAGATTTTTTCATTATTATTTTAGCATCATGTCTTTCGAAATAGTGACTGTCCAGCAATACACTGACGCTGAGTTTCCTGTCACCTTCGGAATCCAGCCCGGAAATTGTTTTTTACATAAGCAAGTCGAGGACTTTACGTGATTAGCTCTGGATCTCTGCCCCGGTGTTAAAACTGGAAAACAGATGTAAATCCACATGTGCTAAATCCGGCTAATAGGGTAGATGGAGATAAAAATGGGGTCAAAAGAGAAAACAATGCAAAGAGACGACGTATACGTGATCAGGGAAAGTAAGAGAAATCCTAGGAAGGCATTATTTGTTTCAATTAGTTTGCACAAGAGTGTGTGTATATATATATATATATATATATATATATATATATATATATATATATATCTACATGTGTGTGTTTATTGGGTGCTTGTGTACTATTTCATCAGGATGAATATATTTATTATCTGATAGAAGATTAATTACTAATGTTATAACACTTATGGTATGAATTGCGTCACATAGGTGAAACAAGCCAAATCAAGCGGTGGTTTCTCCTATAAAGGAGGACGTAGATCCTAAAGTAAAAATAAATACGAAGCGTCTATTTCATGTACGAGAATTCACTATAATGACGTTTCGAGCAATAAAAAGACAGGATGAAAAGTAACTCCGTTTAAGTCTTGAGGGATTACTATATATATATATATATATATATATATATATATATATATATATATATTAAAAAAACTTAAATGCAAAAGGAGAAAAATGAAGGTAAATCCCAAAGACCCGATCCTAATTAATATTAATATTTTAATATTAAAAAAATGATCCAGGTGGAAATATGTGTTTTATATATATATATATATATATATATATATATATATATATATAATGAACTTAATCACAGTAAGTCAACACTAATAACAACAGACTAAATATCCGAAAATAATGCTAACTAACAGTAATATAAACCGTCTTCTAACCCGGCGAGGACTACCTCGTGGGTTAAATAAAGGGGGAGAAAAAAAAGAAACAAACAGCGCACAAGAACAATACGTCTTGTGCTCGTTTGAAAGAAAAAATACCCCAAGACGAAACCTTAACAGCAAAGTGCACGATATGAATGTACGAAAGTAGAGCAGAATACAATACAGAATCTAGAATTGAGCCACCATCTACCGCGGTTTCACACGAACGGTTCTTCAGGGCGTTAGGTTGTGGCTCAATTCTAGATTTTGTATTATATATATATATATATATATAAAACACACACACACACACACACACATATATATATATATATATATATATATATATGTGTGTGTGTGTGTGATATATATATATATATTTAAAACGTATATATAGTGTGGTTTGCTTTTGATCATGTTGAATAGACATAATACATGGAAAAAGAATTCTTTATACACTAATTGAAAAGCTGTGATGAGGAAGAAGCGGGAAATAATCGTGATACACTTCTTTCTCCATGGATTTCTCCGAGAAGAAATCTTAAATCGGCATGGAAAGAAAAGAGATCAGGACACAAGAATAGCGGAAGTAGTAGCGTCTCTGGCGCGAATAGGCCCCGGCAACCATGACGATGAAACACGACATGGAACAATTTAGAGCTTGACGAAGCATTGCTAACCGAAGAGATTTACACTTTTTTTCATTTTGGTTTTTTCCACTTATCTTAAGATTTGACAATAAGCAAACTGCGATCGTTGCCCGATATCGAAACGGAGCTGACATTTTTACCGTGTCATTATTATAGACTCATGGAACACTGAAAGGAACAATGGATTAGGAACGCGTGTTAAATAAAGCTTGAAATCAAACTACAATAAAGAAATAATGCTATTCATAAAATCAAATCTCTGATCACGCATGATCTCTCCACACACACACGCATATATATATATATATATATATATATATATATAAAAACTTTAATCCAAAAGAAAAAGCAGGAAGATAAATTTTAATATTAAAAAATGATACAGGTGGAGAGCTCAATGTAATTAATATTTAAATTACAGAGCCAATTATAAAATAAAATGAAAAAAATCCCTAAGAGAGATTTCACGGCAAAGTTTTTTTGTTTGTTTTTTTTTAATCATGTTACCCCAAACAAGGATTCCGACAGCTTCTTTTCTCGCACTTCCCGCCTGTGGAATTCCCTTCCGCATGCTTGCTTCCCCGACGGCTACAACCTCCAGGAGTTTAAATGTAGGGTCAATAGACACCTCCTAACACACTAACTCACACCCATTCTCTCAAACTTTCTCTGTGTACATCCTAACTCGTCTATCACCCTCCTTGTTGCAGATGATGCGTGAAATCTCTTAGGGATTTCATGTAGAAATAATCATACAACGGCTTTGAACTTCGAAATTTATTTTATTTTATACATATATATATATATATATATATGAAAGACATGTAAGTGATAGTGATTGACAGAGACAGCGTATGTAAATATAAAGTGGACAATAAGTGGCGACAGACTGTTTCATGTTTGAACGCAATCTTTAGATCATATATGTTGTATTTTGGCTCAACTATTTACCTATTTTGATGAGTGATGCATTATGGGTAATAAAGTCTTGTATTAACCTGATGTTCTTTAGGTAAGCGGAAACGAGTATATATATATATATATATATATATATATATATAATGCTCTCTAGAAATGAATATTTTCAAAAAAGTTTACCACTTCTGCGATTTATGCATTACTTTTCAGCAATGAATTGAGTTCTTTCGGTGACTGGCGTGTGTATGCACCGCTTATATATAACACGCTAAATTTTCCTTTTTGGTCCCATGCGCCTGTGTTAGCGACTCCGACTGACAACAAACCGGTCGAGTTTCGATCTCGGCCAGAAGCAAATGGATGTCTAGCCACACTGATGAGCTGAGATACAGATAAACATATCTGTCTGTGGATGACATATATATATATATATATATATATATATATATAGCGAAACATGTTTGCATGTGGATGATGAATACATATAGTCATCCGCAGACAGATGTTTTGCTGTATCACAGCTCATAAATACGGTTAGACATCCGATTGCTTCTAGCTAGGACTGAAACCCGACCAAATTGATCTCAGTTGGCGATTCTACTATGGGCGCTCAGTAGAGGAAGGTGGAATTTAGCGTGTTATATATGTAAACACACGCCAGTAGCCGAGGTATATATTTTCAGAGAATCTAGCTAACTAGTATAGACACGCAGATTCTAGCTTTTTATACACACACACACACACACATATATATATATATTTTTTTTTTTTTTTACTGTATACATTTTTCGGACTTATCTTCGTTGTCATGTTGACGGCGTTTTGGCCGTTGTACGTTCCGGGCTTCTTTAGATGACTGGAATTTCTAGTTCAACCCTTTATTTTATCCACTGATCTACACTGTTCAAGTTTCACGTGCCATGACTTTTCAGGGTGTGTGTAATAATTATCTCCCTTTAACTCAACACTCCAAGTATTTCTTCACCTAGGCTGTAGGTACTGAGTGCAGATATTGAACCTTTAGATCAATTTACTGGAGTCAACCAAAGTCATCCACCGAGTCATGCATCCTTTTATTCTAAAATAAAAATATCCTACCAATCAATCAATCCAACAGTTGATAACGGAAAAATTAATTAAGGTAAACACAAATCTAAGAGCTCTAAAAATAACTGTATCCTTACAATTAAACTCAAATCAGCTGCCATAGAATTAGGCAGAAATTTCTAATATCAACAGACGCGTTGACAAAACCAACATAGTTTGTAATCTGCAAGATTACAAAAATTCACAATATGTCTATGATGACGACAAAATTTAATGAATTAAAGAAAAATCACACAAGATTATTAAAAAGTATGTGAACAAACTCATTAAAGCGAACAACACAAAATTGTCTGGATTACCAACTACGAAATCCATACAGTTACGTAAAAACACAAGTTAGTTTTCTCAAATGCCTTTACCAGTTATCAAATCTCATCACTGACACTTTCTCTATACGAACCTAACAATAACAGCCTCGAATCAACAACTGAGTCCTTCCATATCTTAAAAGCAACAAATATTGATATAGAACAAAAATACAAATTATTTACCACCTAACCGTATTAAAAAAAAAAAGAAAAAACAGTACAAAGTCGTCTTCTAAACCATGGTAGCAAATGCCCGGAAATATATAAAATAGCAGCGACAAAAAACAAAAAAAAAAAACAAAAAAAACACCTGACACCAAAACAAAAAAAAACCCCAAAAAAACAAAACAACACCCCTAAAAAAAAAAACCCATAAAAACCTCCCAACCCCCCAAAAAAAACAAAACAAAAAACCCTAAAAAGACCCAAAACAAACCCCAAAACAAACCTCCCCCAACCCCCCCAAAAACAAAACAAAAAAACAAAACAAACCCCCTCTCTCAAAAACAAACAAAACAAACCCCCCGAAAATAAAAAAACAAAACAACCCAAAAACTAAAACACCCTCTAAAAGCAAAAATCTTCCCAAAAAACAAAACCAAAACAACTCCCCAAAACAAATAAACCCCCCAAAAACAAACAAAAACAAAAAAATGAAAAACAAAACTAAACCCCAAAAAACAAAATAACTAAAGCCAAAACATAAAATCCCCCAAAAAACAAAAAGCTCCAAAACACCCCCACAAAAATAAAAAAAGCAAATTCAAAACAAAAAACCCAACCCTAAAAACAAAACAAAAACAACCTCACCCCCCGCAAAAAAAAACAAAAAACAAAACAAAGAAAATCGCAATTCAACAAAAAAACCAAATAAAAAAACAACAAAACAAAGAAAAACAAAAAACCAAAACAAAAAAATTAAAAAAAAAAAAATCAAAGCAAAAAATACAAAAAAAAACTAAAAACCACAACAAAAAAACAGAAAAACACAAATCAAAACAAAAAAAAACAAAGCAAAATTAGCCATAAACAAAAACCATAAAAAACAAAAACCATAAAGAAAAATCAAGAAACTTGAATAGAGCGCACCAAAATTCCTCTCTTCTCAAAGAATAATTCAAGTGAACTAAAACAAAGAACATTATCCTTACAAAAATACACTACAGCAGTAATCAAAATGCGATACAACAAATCAACATAACCGTAGCCAAGTGCACAATAATTATCAGCAAGACGAATTCTCTATAGAAAAAAAGAAATCATTAAACATTTCAGGCGAAATCGCGTAAAACATAATATATGACATGAAATTGAAAACCGCAAACGTTGTCGCTACTCAAAATAACCTAACAAATCTAAACAAGCAATGATCAATATAATGATCAATATAATGATCAATATAATGATCAATATAATGATCGATATAATGTGTTAGTTTCACTGTTTCTTGTCAAAACTTAATTACCGATTTTAGACATACTAAATTCTCCTTGAGTAAAAGACTCACTTGTCACTTATCAAACCAAAGTGCAAAACAAAACATCTATCAACACACAATTTATAAGAATCCACAAGAAAAAATTCTGGTTGAAAACATTAAAATTCTATATAAATCAAATTCCCGGCAACATCTCGCATTAGAAAGGCCCTATATATATTAAACATCTCCCCTATGAACAACAGAAATTACTTTTTTGTTTGTGTGTTTTTACATGCCTGCACGAATTCCAGCCCGGAAAGCTCAGAATCAACGCGAAAATAAATGCAACTTAAACAGAAGCAGTAGAGAGATGGTTAATATTTATTGAATTGGCCTTGTGTCGTACATAACCGAACTCCCTACAGCTTACTATTATTTGTAATCATCAGAAAGTTGGCAGTGGGTTAGAGACTGGTATTTGTCGATAGGTGGAAGAATAAAAATATACATTATGCATAGAAATTTATTGATAGAAAGGAACTGTAGAAGTTAATGTTCAATTAGAAACATTAATAAGTTAAGGGTAGAGTTCGTAGTAGTCCTTGCAAGAGTGATTTTATGTGTACGAATGTAAGTATGGATGAGCGTTTGTTTGGTAGGAATGTCTTTGAAGTTATCGCTCAGTGTGAATGGTGAAAGGCAGGAGGGGTGAGGTGAACGATGAAGAAGGAGAATGTGAGAGAGAAAGAGAGAGGCAATAATCATTAGATCGCTTGACTTTTATAAAGGATACGTGTTTATTATGCTCATCTCATTTCTTTCTGACGAGGGTCAAACTTGGCTCATATTTTATTTCGTATGGGAATTCACTCCCGGGTGTGGTTCTCGGCTTTCTATTCGACGACAACCATTTCACATTGAGGTGTGAAATTTCGCAAGTTTTGTGTATTTTAAGCAAATTTTGTAAATTCCAGAAAGTTAGTTTATTTCTAACAATGAGTCAGATTCGAATTTTAACGCGTAACTTGTTTTGTTTACTAGAAAACAACAAACAATGCTAAATTTAAAATGCTTAGACATCCGCCTTCAAGCGCTTGGAACAATGGAAAATTTCTGCACGACTACTCCTATAAAACTGATAAATGGAAGGATGCTAGAAAAACTAACATTTAAAATTAATCAAATCATGTTTGCCATATTTAATGAAAGATGCTTAAAAGAAAGGCTGCTACCCAAATGTATATATGCATTATTTTCGCATACATAATTTAAATTCAAAATAAATATCTATTGGTTTTTATTACACGTAGCACACACAAATAAACATAAGTTTTTTCTCTACATTTAAAATATTTTTTTCACTGCTACGTGGTACCTATTTGACCAATGAAATCAAATCTCAATCAATATACTTTGTGGATATTTAATTTTTTAAAACAAACGTTCGTTTCAAAATTCTCATTGAAAACATTAAAATTCTATATAAATCAAATTCCCGGGACATTCTCGCACTAGAAAGGCCATATATATTAAACATCTCTCTCCTATGAACCTCACCTTATTTAACAATAGAAATTAACTAAAGTTATTTTATTTTTTATAAGATGATCGCACGAATTCCAGCTGGGCTCAACATGGTAAAGCTCGGAATCACCGCAAAAATAAACACAACTTAAACGAAAAAAAATGCTACCTTTAAACTGCTTAGGCACCTGACAAAGTCCTGGGAACAATAGAAATTATAGAAAATTTCTGTATGATCTTACTCCAATAAAACTGATAAATGGAAGAATGCTAGAAAAACTAACAGCTAAAATTAATTAAATCATGTTTGCCATATTTAATGAAAGATGCTTAAATGAAAGGTTGCTGCCCAAATGTACGTATGCATTCTTTTTTATGTGCCATGTCCTTTCATGACGCAGGCGATCATGGCTTTCCACATCTCCCTATTCCTGGTGGCTCATAGCACGCTTTCTCCTGTTACACCACGCAACCCTCGTTCCGTCATCCACCTGATTAGGTCCTTCAAATATGTTATCCACTGCTTTCCCTTGTCTTTTCCCCATCTATGTAGCCTCTTAGTATCAGGTTCTCCAATTCCTCCTTCCTCATTACATGTCCCAGGAACTTTAGTTGTCTCTTCCTGATGCTCACTATTAATTTCCTTTCCATCCTTACTAAAACTTCGTCATTGCTCACAGGCTCGGTCCATGATATCAGCAGTATCCTTCTGTAGAACATTTCAGTGGCAAGTTTTTCCTTCATCTTCGAAGATATTGTCCAACATTCACTGCGATATTGAAGAACCGACATCAAACAGCAATCTGGTACTTTCTTTTTGGATGCATTATTTTCACTTAAATTTAAAAAAAAAACATCTACGGGTTTCATTACACATGGCACACACAAACAGACGTAAGTTTTTTCCCCCTGTACATTTAAAATGTACGTGCGTTAAAATGGATGTGCGTTGTGGTACAATGGATATCGGCTCGGAACGAGAAACCGGGAAGCCGAGTTCGAATTCCTGTTGAATCCATTGTATTCACTTACGCGCAAATACCCTTGGGAAAGGTATTAATCCGTCTCTTCCTTCAAGTTATGGGTTAAATAGCAGGACAGATTGGGTTCTATAGCCTTGGTCGTCAACCAGTCTACCGCAGAAAGCAATGGCAACTTACTTCGGGATAATCTTCTGCCCAGTCAGTCATGTCTCTTTCGAGACATGATCGCCCAAGCGTGTATCACGTATGGCACTTTAACTGACTGACATTTAAAATATTCATTCATTGCTTTATTATGTGCTACGTATCTGACCAAAGAAATCAAATCTCAATCAACATATTTTGTAGATATTTAATGTAGAAAAAAATCATTCCTTCTAAAATAAAAAAAAACATCTCTGAAGAAGCTTGTTATAGATGTTAAAGTAAAGATACATTTTCCTGGTTGTCCTTTATTCATCTTGAATTTCGATGCGTATATCCAATTATATATACGTACATAAAGTCTTATTTTTCATTTAAATCTGAGTTTTGTTTAACGGCATATCAATATCTGTGGGAAATTTAATGTCAAAAAGGTAGAGTTTTAACGTACTTTTTTTTTTTTTAAGAAGGTTCATTTAGTCAAATATGAAAAGATATTCTTTTACTTTTTTTATTTTAGAAATCTGAAGTTTTGTATTCAAAAATATATTGCTGGTAATATTTTTTTCCTTCAAAAATGTATTGTGGCGATTTTTTTTTCCTTCAAAAAACGTGTTATAGTAAATTTTTCAAGAATGTATTGTTGGTCATATTTTCCTTCAAAAATGTATATTTTTCCATAAAAGCCTTTTATACTTACATAGTGTTTTAACCCCAGTTTGGGGGTTAACTTTTGTCCATAGCTAGGATCCTAAAAAGTGCAACACTCCGGGTTTTCAGGACCTAAAAATTCAATCACTGGTTTATGTTATCTCCATATGCGATGCCATGTAGTTACCTCCCTTCGAATCAACTAAGTTATTTGTTCACCCTTGTTGTAGCCAGGTATTTAACTCACAAGTTTTTACATCAAGTCACTTCTGTTAATCAACGTATATATCCACTGAACCATGTGTTTTTAAGGACACCTGAAGACGGCCGGTTAAAACTGTTGCCTAGAGATCAGTTTTCACCCACGTGTGTCGGTATCGACACTTTTTTTCTACGCCACACGAGGCAACATCAAATGAAAATTTATATTGATGTCAGTTAATGAATGAATATTGCGACTATCACCGAACCGAAATAGAAATCTCGAATTCAATCAATACTTAATTATACAGAAATGTAAAAGACTCTATTAACGAAGTAAAAATCAAGTTGAATTGTTTTGGCTTCAAAGATGTTCGTGTCACTTAGTTAAAAGCTTTAAAGTATAGAGATTGCGTAGAAAAACTCTTTAAACTATTTTTCAGAAAGATATACTTTCATATCCCTAACTACACAAATATCTTAAGTATAAGTATCTAGAACTTAGATTTTTGTGAATGAAGGTGTAGCGCATAAGAGATTAATTAAAATCAACCTTCTTCCTCACTTTTACAAAAATTCACAATAACGTGTGAAATCCTGGTTTTCCCAAATAGAAAAGGAACTGACAATGTGCTTAAAGAAAAAGTCGAAACCAGATTTCGCAAGTAGGTGTTAAAATGATTTTTGACCAATGGGAGTGACTTGCAAGACTTGAGAACTTCGCGAGCAAATGCGAAAATCTGAATATTTTAAAAAGCCCCGGTCAGCGTCAAGACGGGGAGATATACATGGGAGCCGCGAGACGAAACAACTAAAATGTAACTTAAACTTCAAGCGACCCGAACATTGTCCTCTTTCTCCTTATCTCTTTCAACAATTACTCCTACGAACATTTTGTACGGACTCTCGATCCCCTTAAATTTCTCATTGAACATTCATTTTTCCGAATCTTTGTTATTTCTCCTTTAATAAATTTATATTTTAAAATGAAAAATGTATATTTTATTCTTACACTATTCCACGAAACTCTACATTTTCAAACCTGTCGACAACCAATCTTCTGATAACGATGAAAACCTGATAATTCTTCTGATAATGATAATTCTGCATAAAACTTGTAAGCTCTAGAGAGTTCGGTTAAGTCTGACACAAGGCCGAATCAAAGAAAAATTAACCAGCTCCCTACGCTACAAAGGAATAGTATTTCAAAAGACAAATTATTTAAAAAGTCAAAGCAAAAGAAATTGTTTCACAGTGTCGTGCCAAAAGCCTTTTCTCGTCATAATCCATCTTGAACATTTACCATTTGTCTCTGCCTTGAAGAATGTTAGCCATATCTGGTTTGGTGCGCCTGCTTCGTATCTCGATCTTCGCAAATTTTTTTTATAATCTTGTCGCCCCAAGTATGGCATTTGTACTGCCACTGTTGTGCAGGGTGTTACATAGGAGGAATGTTATGAGGAGTGAGTGGTTGCAGGGGGTGTCAGGAAGAGAGTAGAAGAGGGAATAGGGTACTTATGAGAGTGGAGTGGACGAAGAAAAAGCATGAGAGAGAGGATGTAAGTGAGACAGGAGATTACTATTGACTTTACATATAAATTCTTGGAGATTGTCGGGAAAGCAAGTATGCGGAAGAGAATTCCACAGGCGGGAAGTGCGAGAAAAGAAGCTGATGGAGTAGAATTTGCGTTTACAATTAATTGGTTTCACAGTATCCAAAAGAACTAATCTAATCTATCCTGACCAGCATCTCAACTCTCTTTCTCATCGACGTAACGTATTGTCTCTCCGTCTTTTCTACAAATATTTTCATGGCAATTGCACTAGCGAAATTTTACTCTTGGTCCTCCAACTACGTGCTATGAGAATGACTACTAGGTCTTATTGTTGAAATCGGTGTATGCAACCGCCACTTCTCTTCTAACAGTTTTTTTTCTCGCACTTTCCTCCGGTAGACCTATCTTCCGATTTATTGCTATCTTGGTAACTACAATCTACAAAAATTTATATACAATGTCAATTGCTATCTTCTTTCATCAATTCTTGCCGTTAGAAGTTTTTTCTTTCAATTTCACCAACCTGCGTTCTAGTAGCATTATCACCTTGGTTGGGGGTAAATGATTAAGAAACAAAAAGTTAATTGTCCCTTGTGATATATTGAACGTGCTCTACATTTAAAACTTTACTGTATATCATGCATAAAATACTGTATAGTACTCTTCCGAATTTGCCCTCGATGACTTATAGACTCAAAACTTGTCCTTATGTGTCACCCAATGCTTCACTTTTCAACCTATATGAGGGGGAACAAAAAATTATTGAATTTATAGCTGCATCTACTGCTACGACGGTTGGGTCACTGTGTCAAGCCTGGAAGTTTCCCCCAACGTTAGTATTTTTTCGAACATATATAAACTTACTATTCGTCACTATGAAACACAAAAGAAAAAAAAACAGGTAGTTTATGCATCCCTTTCTCTTTTTACGCCTTCAAGCTGTCTTGTCAGTATCAAATTTTCCAAGTCTTCTTTCCTCATTATGCTTCCTAGAAATGTCAATTTTTTCTGATGAAGTTTTAATGTCATTGCTCACATGTAAAACGACCTAATATCATGCTATGGGACATGAGCGAAACTTTGACATTTTAATTTCTATTTTGGGCGTATCAAGAGCATGAACCTGGCAGATTACTGTCTCGCAAAAATAAATAAATAAATAAATTCAATCATTTAAAATTAATTTACGTTCAATTAGTTTCTCGTATGTTGTGTAACTAAAAAGTCTAGCGAAAATATAAACAACCCGATAAAAATAAAAACTGTCCGGCAGATAGTTAGAAAATAGACATGAATTAAACAACTGGCACGCTACAATACGAAACGCTTTTTTTAAAAATGACCACAGAAGTAAAAAAAAAATAAAACACAAGAAATATGCGCACATAAACACACACACATAATACATTCACGCACACACACACGAGAACGAATACCGGAGGGGAGAAAAATGTAGCAATAAACACGCCTCCAGTTAAAGAAAATAGACATTATATCAGGTCATAAAACGACGCCTACTCCCATTCTGACAGAGATGCGAAAAATGCCAAACCTTGCCACAGACTAACTTGCACATAATAAAACAAATTAAAGCCGACAAATATATCATCAAATCGTAAAATACCGCCTGCTATCACTTTAAAAAAGATGCGAAAAAACCATATCCTACTACTGCGCACACTTATATAAACCATAAACACACACACACACACACACACATGAACTAACCCCTTCCGAGGTACATACACACATTCACTATAATTAAGGACAGCAGTAGCAGCGAAAGCGGACTATTCGTTTAAAGGCACGGTCCAACATCGGATGGACTTGAAATCAATCTCTCCTATCATTCTGACCTCGAAATATTAATTAATAATAAATAAACACCATTTTTACCTTTCTTTATTATATTAAACGCATTGTGATCAAATGCCTACCCACACATTATGTATACAAGGCTTCAAGCAAATTACAAAGCTCTTCGATCTTTTTATAAATATAATTCTTTTTTAAACTTAACCTTACTACTATCTTCTAATGATACTGATCATATTTTGGAGTGATATAATACTTTTAGAATGGTTTAAACTTATCCAATACTTTTGAAATTACTAAAGGCTTTTCAGAGCAAATATCAATTTGTTCAGTTTTCAAGATCTGACTGGATTTATGCAGGGGTTTTCTTTTAAAATTATCGGTAAACGAACCTGTCCGAAATATCCAGTGAGTAGTCTACCAGTTAGTGAACATCAGTTCTGTGTTGTTCACTAAGAGACTTGCGCAAAGAGGAAATACACAGAGACCTAAATGGCCGTGCAATTAAGTCAACTTTAACAATGAATAATATAATATTGATGAGAAGGGTCCTTGCTTGACATGAGGTGACATTGGAGATAACCTTGACACAAACAAATGAAGCATTGTCAGCTAACAGTGAACAATTGAGACCTAAATGGCCGTGCAAAATAAGTCAACTTTGGTTAACAATGAATTATGTAATATTGATGAGAAGGGTCCTTGCTTGACATGAAGTGACATTGGAGATAACCTTGACACAAACAAATGAAGCGTTGTCAGCTAGCAGAGAACAATTGAAAACATGACAAATCATTAAATAAGCAAGTTTGGCTAAAACATATTTATTTTCCGAGTTGTCATTATTCGGAGGCATGAAACAATATAAACAGACAGACAAAAAAAAAAAAGAATATTTAAATTATTGTTATGGGGAAACACACCTACTCCTCAGATAATGGACTCTCCTTTCTATAATAATAAAAGTTCTTGAGAAGTTCTTGGGAATTCAAAGGAGTCCATTAGAGTTCTAGTGGAGTTCAGTATAACTAATATGCAGTTGATATTAGTCGGCAGATAGCCGAATACTAAGAAGTCAGCTTTAAGTGGAAAATTACCAAGTTCCTAACATTTTGGGTGTTATAAGCGTCTGCGAGTGTTCTTAGCTAGGTTTTGTGTCGAGGTACCCCTGATAAATATAAAAAATCGATAATCGAAAAAAATCGGGTTATAGAAGAAGTGGTCCGATTTTAATTAAATTTGATACACTCATAGACAAAGACATATGAAACGATATTCAGAAGTTTCAAGGTTGCAGTTCTTAAAATAGTGCAGGAAATCGATACTATATATATATATAAAAGGCAAGATGTTTGTTTGTGTGTCTGTTCATTTGCCTGTATGTCTGTATTTTTTCAGCCCTTTTATTTTAATTTTTGCTTCGGGTATTGCTCTAAGTAGGTATAATTGTAGTTCTTAGTCTCAGCCATGATACCATTTACTCAGAGGACTTATTTAGCCTTGAAAATTCAGTTTACGACGAAAAAAATTTGATATCGATACCAGGAAATCAAAATTTGACTTACATTCATTCATTTTTCTTTCAGTCTACGGTTTCGCTTTAACTGGAAACAACTATTTCTTTTTAGTCTTTCGTGCCAACGTCCAAAGTGTCTGAGCTCCAGGACCATGGATTAGTTTTAAAGCTTTCATTACACCTGAGCAACGCCGGGATATACTGCTATTACTAAATAAAAGAAACGGCATTACTTGAGTAATCTTCGTTAAAATAGATATCATTTGACATAATCGAGACATTGATATTTATACCTCTTCAAACAAAAGTAAGGAAGGGTCCCCCTTATCAATACTGGGAATGGTTATATCAGCTGCTGAACTTGATAAATCTATTTTCTTGCAATGATCTCAGCTGTAAAGTAATTGTGTTTACTTACCACTCCGTTCTGGCAGAATTTGACAAGGTCTTTTTAATGTAGAGAGATCTGGTGCGTGCACCTGTCCAGGGTGCAAAATAGCCCAAACCCCCGTTATCATCTGCTACACTTTCAACGCTTTTACTATCGATTCCCCTTTCTCTAGAGCAATGAGGAGGTACTGCTGATAGTAGATGGTCCCCTGATAGGGGATCTTTCAATACTCTATGTAGTATTTTAAAAAATGAATGATGAGGCGGGGGGGGGCATAAGGTGCAATGCGATGCTCGCTCGCCGGCAGGCCAGCTGTTTCTCTTTCTTTTTTTTGGTTCCGTCAAGAAAATGTATTTCTGGTTTCCTTTTCTCGACCCGTTACACAGGGCAGTTGTGAAACAGACACGAACTAAGCCGCTTCTCCTTCCTCTTCGTCAGTCTGACTGTCAATCCGCAACTTCGATACACACAATCCACCGAGAAAACTTACACTCACAGCAGTAATGGCACCCGCTCTTTATCCCCTTCAAAGACAGCCAAAATCTACATGTGTGCCAATATCGTCTCGTTTTGGAGGAGGTAGGCACGCATAAATTGTGTCTTCAATAGCGGCCATCTTTCTTTTTTTGTTATTATCTTAACAGGCAAGACATGTTCGAGCTAGGTTTGAATTCCGTGGTAAGTAATGTCTTTCGTTACACTAACTACAGACAGGGATACAAAATGAGTTGCGCCCTGTTCGGAGACACAATAATATTTAGTTTATCCACCCAAGGCAGATACTGCACATTGAGCCCAGTCTGAAGGCCAGGGAGTGAAATAAAAGTATAACTCGAGTAGCTGATCGACCAATGAATGCTAAATGTTTCTTTATAAGGAAATGAATAATCTTATCATTTTACCCATATACAACCACTGCACAAAATACTTTTACTGCTTTTGATTCCACTTCTCTCATCGTCGAGTACTCTGCGAGCAAAGAGGAAGGAGAAATTTTAAAACGCGTCTGAATATTCATCGAGAAATTTCAAGTACAACACTTTGCAGACCACTTGATATGAACGTATCATAAAACTTCTCATTAAAGATTGAATAACAAACGTATAGCTAGATACTCGCATTCAAAGATGTCTGTCTACTAAGTACTGAAAGTTTCAGTAAAATCCGACAATTATTTGATTTTTGCGAGAATTTCCAAATCAATGTTAAAAGTGATTAAAAAATTTTTAAAAATAAATAAAAGATACTTTGATCTTTTCTCTAAAAAATATTCTAAACATTTTGATGGAAAAGTTCGGTTTATTAAGTTTTGGGCCTTTTTAATTCACACTATGCTGTTTTTTGTTTTTTGTTTTTTTGCGATTTAATGGAGGTACCTAGACTCTTTAGCTATGTACACGAAATATTCTTGGAAGTGTAAAACCAAGACAATATTCATGCACACTATCAATTTTAATATCAATGGCTTTGAACAAATGAAAACTGTGGTTCTTGGTGAAAACAATCCTGCCTTCTAAGGTCTGTTTGTACAACAAACACAGAGCTCACCAACTGTGGTTTATACTGCAATTATACCTAGCGAAACTTAGACAACGCGATCTCTTCAAGAAACTAACGTGAACAACAGTTTGAAGAAAACCAAAAGTTTTAAACACCGACAGCTACTCATTTTCACTCACTAGGCTTAACTCAACCCGTGGTAAGGGACCCAAAAGATGCGCGCACTGAGATCGCCTCCTTTCCGGACAAATCGATCATGGGGAGATTCGAACGAAGCCTCATGGTAAGAAAGCGAACGTTGTAACCACTCGGCCACACACCCAATAAAACATTTACGTTATTACTAAAACAACGCAGCTTAGGTGATTTTCTAAGCGCAAGATGTAGCCCAAGGCTGAAAGCATGGGACACCCAGTGAGGATCAAACTCACTAGTCACGTGTAACAGGTTCTAGCGAGACAAGCTTGCTAACCATTACACCACGCCGAGGTGCCCACTGAATGCTGATTTTCTAAGCGCAGTTTAGATATGCCACAAGGCCGAAAGAATGGGGCACCCAGTGAGGATCGAACTCACTACTCAGTTGTATTAGGTTCTAGCAAGACAAGACCATTGCACCACGCCGAGTTGCCCACTGTATGGTGATTTTCTAAGCGCAGCTTAGATGGGGCACCTAGTGAGGATCTACTTGTAACAGGTTCTAGCGAGAAAAGATTGCTAACCATTACACCATGCCGAGATGCCCAAACAACGCAGCTTAGGCCGGAAATGTTGCTTAATTTCAATTTGAAAAGTGTGCGTGGTATAAATGGTGTTAGAATACAAACAAAGCGATTATTTTTTAACGAAATTTAATTTTCTACCCGCTCATTTAAATGTGGATTAGATGACTGGTGCAATGCAATGAAAAACAATCCCTTTTTAATTAAGACTAGCAGTATAGCCCGGCGTTGCTCAGGTGTAATGAAAGCTTTAAATCTAATCCCTGGTCCTGGAGCTCAGACTCAGCCAAAAGAATATATGAAATAATAAATTGCGACAATTTACCAATCGCACCTAATATATATATATATATATATATATATATATATATATATATCTTAGCAGTATAACCTGGCGTTGCTCTGGTGTAATGAAAGCTTTAAAACTAATCCATGGTCCTGGAGCTCAGACTCTTTGGACATTGGCACGAAAGACTAAAAAGCAATTCTTTTTTTCCAGTTAAAGCGAAATCGTAGACTAAAGGTTAAAATGAATGGATGTAAGCCAAATTTTGATATCCTGGTATCGATATCTAATAAGATTTTTTCGTCGTAAACTGAATTTTGAAGGCTAAATAAGTCCTCTGAGTAAATGGTATCAAGACTAAGAACTACAATTATACTTACTTAGAGCCAAACCCGAAGCAAAAACTAAAATAAAAGGGCTGAAAAAATACAGACATACAGGTAGATAAACAGACACACACAGAAACATCTTAACATCTTGCCTTTTATATATATATATAGTATCGATTTCCTGCACTATTTTAAGAACTGCAACCTTGAAACTTCTGAATATCGTTTCTTATGTCTTTGTCTATGAGTGTATCAAATTTGATTAAAATCGGACCACTCCTATTATCCCGATTTTTCGATTATCGATATTTATCGGGGGTACCTCGACACATAACCTAGCTAAGAACACTTGCAGACGCTTATAGTACAACTGTGCCAATTTTCAAGAAAATCGGTTCAGCCGTTTCGGAGTCTATAGGTAACGGACACACACAGACACACACAGACAAAGTTCCATTCATAAATAAGTTTAGATTTAGATTTCGATAATTAAAAAATAAACGCTGCTACCTTCCTCTAACTATAAATGTATAACTGACTTTTGAAACTTCAATATATGAAACGAGTTACTTAAGTACAATAGCTTGATACACGCTTGGCCGATCATGTATATATCGATCAATGACTAAGTAGGAAGATTTTTCCGCAGTAGGTTTCCATTTCTTTCAGAGTTATGCTGGTTTTTGACTAAGACAAGAGAACCTAAAAGTTCCTGCTATGTAACACATAATTGGAGGGATAAGAGGTGGACTAATAGCTTCTTCTATGTGCCGTGTCCTTTCAGAACGTAGGCGATCATCGCCTATCACGTCTCCCTATCACTGGTGGTTCTTAGCACACTTCCTCTTGTTACCCAACCCAAACCCCGCTCTGCCATCCACCTGTTTAGGCCCGTCAAGTATGTTATCCGCTGCTTTCCCCTATTTCTATCTGACCTCTGAGTATCAGATTCGCCAGGCCTTATTACATGTCCCAATAACTTCAATTGCTCCTTTCTGATGCTCACTATTAATTTTGTTTTCGTTTCCATCCTTTCCAAAACCTCCTCATTGCTCACATGCTTGATCCATGATATTCGCAGCATCCTTCTGTAGAACCACATTTCAGTTGCTTCAAGATTTCTTTTCATCTTTGATGGTATTATCCAGCATTAACTCTCATATCACATAGCAATCCAGTACTCTTTTTGTTTCTAGCGAAATTTAATTTTAATTCTCTATATCTAAGTATATCAGTAGGTCCGCATTCTAATGAAGCCTTATGTGCCCTGTCCCTTCAGGACGTAGGTGATCATGCCTTTCCACGTGTCCCTATCCATGATGGTTCTTAGCACGCCTTCCTCTGTTACATTATGCAACCCTCGTTCCGTCATCCAGCTGATTTGGTCCTCCAAATATGTTATCCACTGCTTTTCTCTGTACCTTTTTCCCTCCATCTGACCTGTTAGTATCAGGTTCTCCAAGCCATCCTTCCTCCTTGCATGTCCCAGGAACTTCGGCTTTCTCAGTATTAATTTCCCTTTTGTTTCCATCATTTCTAAGATCTCATCATTGCTCACATGCTTGATCCATGATATTCGCAGCATCCTTCTGTAGAACCACATTTGAGTTGCTTCAAGATTTCTTTTCATCTTTGATGGTATTATCCAGCATTAACTCTCATATCACATAGCAATCCAGTACTCTTTTTGTTTCTAGCGAAATTTTCCTGTCTCTTAATACTCTGCTCAGTTTCTGGAACGCGTTCTTAGCTATTCTAATTCACCTTCGAATTTCAGTGTCGCACTTTCCATTTTCCGTTAGAACATTTCCAAATACTTAAATCTCTGTACTTGATTGATTTTAGTATCTCCAACTATAAGTTGCCATTTTGGACTCTCCCGTTTGATGATAACCATACATTCGGTTTTCTTGTAATTTATTGGTAGTTCTTTTTTTCGACTTTCTTCATTTACATTTTTTTACCTAAGTGTATTCACGAATAACTGAATGCAACTTATTCTACTGGAATTCGAACTCGGTTCTCCGACGGCTACAATCTCCAGGAGTTTAAATGTAAGGTCAATAGACACCTCCTAACACACTAACCTGCTCCCATTCTATCAAACACTCTTCCCATCTGTCCAACCCTCATCCTCGGTATCCTTACTCATCTGTCACCTTCCTCCTGACATTCCCTATGTCTAACCACTCCTTCTCTTTACCTTCCCCTATGTAGCCCCATGCGCAATAGTGGCAGTGCCTTGCTTGGGGTGAGATGATTAAAAAAAAAACAAAAAAAAAAAAACAAAACTATCCGATATCCATTGTAACAAAACTCACATGAAATAAGTATGCAGCAAAAATAAAAAGTAAAGATAAGTAAAATAATAAAACGCTTCAATTTTTCGCTTTATCTCCCTAATCGAAAGAGTAAAAAGGTTCATATTCGGTCACATTTGTCGATCTGACTGGTCATGATGTCGCAAGACCAGTTAGATTGACGCACACTGGCCGAGACAGATAGCTATAAAAGACGCACACTGGCCGAGACAGATAGCTATAAAAGACGCACACTGGCCGAGACAGATAGCTATAAAAGACGCACACTGGCCGAGACAGATAGCTATAAAAGACGCACACTGGCCGAGACAGATAGCTATAAAAGACGCACACTGGCCGAGACAGATAGATATAAAGAGGAAAACTGGCCGAGACATTATGAAAGAGACTGAATCCATTAATATCTAGAGCTCTTTCAAAGAATACTTCTTTCAGTCTTTGGTGAATCAAATATAATTGTTTAAAAACTGTTCTATTATGAATTGAATAAAGTGAAAAAAATCCGTATTAAACCGAAATAGATAATGTCAAAGCCAAAAACCAGACATTTTGGAAGCGATTAACCTTTGCCGTGTCATAAAAATAATAAAAAATGCTTTTAGCGATCATCTATCCCGTCTTTTAACAAGCGTGACCTTTTCCCACAGTTGGATATTTTGCGCCAAAAGAAAAGTTCCGACGACTCTCCATCTCTTATGCGATCGACAATCAGAAGCGTACAGTTCCCGGATAGATTTTTTTTGTAATCTTGATAAGGAAGTAAATATGTACGTTTTCTGTTGTCTATGATTGCTGAATAAATCATGAAAAAACCGTTTAACTTTACCAAGTTTTGAGCTGTTCAAAATTTTCTTTTAACCGGCATTAACCCATGTAAGCCACTAAGATACAATCAGTTACAGAATGTGAAAACAAAATTAGGAACAGAAACATTAATGATGAGCGTAAAAAGAGTAAGTAAAAAGACAGATTGAGGTAGGCACCTCCAGTTTTGCACGGAAAAACAGCAATAGCGTAATGCAAAACGCCACAAACTTCACTAAAATAAAGTTTTATCGTCAAAATGTTTAAATTATTAAGAAGAAAGATCAAAGTAGTTTTTAATTATTTTTTAAAATTTTTTAATCCTTTCTAACATTTTCGAAATATTGTCAAAGTTTTGTTTCGATTGATTTTAGCGGCTAAGAAACGTTTACTACTGTTTTACAATAGACGCCAATTTTTTGCATTTGCCACTTTTTTAGGTTGAAAACACATTAATTTGGAAATTCTCTCAAAAATCAAATAATTGTCGGATTTTAATGAAACTTTCAGTATTCATTCACAAATGAATGAAATTACCTCTGAAATTTTTTTTTAAATCTTGGTAAAAATATTTTTTTTTACCTCTGTTACCCCCCCCTTCACGTAAATCCCTGACTGTTAAAAAATGTTAAATAGTTGCCAACTTTTGTTGAATTACTTCAACGCAGGACTCATTGGGAAATATAAATCACCCATTTCTTTTATCTTAAGTTAGAAATCACGACCGAGAGCCTTCTCCGAAGAGTAAAATAAAAAATGCAATAAAACTCCGACATAATTAATTTTGATAATCTTTTTAATTACTGGAATAAATCACAACTACTGAGGACATTATACTCTGAAGAAGAAAATTTTTTCCGATTAATATTAAAATTTTAAAATAATAGTTTTATTTTTATTTTTTTTACATTAAAATAATTTAATAATTTAAAAACTTTTAAAAATATGTTTTAAATCTCCAAAGGCTTTCAATTAAAGCTAATTTTAAAGATGAAGATTACTTATTTATTTTTAAAATTTCAATTTAAATTTAGGTATCGAAAAATGAGTGGAGGTACCTAGATTGAGGTTAACATTAAGTTTTTGTACATTATAGATGGCAAGAAAGAATACAGTCAGAAAGTTTTACAAGCGAAAAATACTGAAAAAGAAACATTCAACATAGAAGTTACTGCTTAATTCCAATCTAAATATGTGAAAACTCGTCTCTATTCTAGCATTGCGCTAAAATTCATAATGTCTAGGTACCATAACGAAAAGCTCATACAATTATTATGAACGTTATAGGATACAAACCAGACATCATCCATCAACCGGTTGAAAAAACACAAATTGCAAACCCGCAAAACCAAATTCAAACGACTATAACATTTGGGAAAAACTTAAAGTAAAATTACACATCCGCAAAAGGATTCAAACATCTAAAAGCTTTTCTATTTCACAAACCAGTGTGAAAAGCGAGACCCAACATCCTGATTGGTTGAAAAATCAAGAAATTCAAGATACGGCTGCAAAACGGTTTTTTCACAGCTAAAGAAAAAAAAAGAAGTTCCGTTGCACCTCCCCACGTGACCAAAATTCAATACTTACTGATGTCCCCTGATCGGTCAGTCAGTAAGTCAACGGGTCAGTGAGAGGCAGCAGTCGGTCGATCCGTCAGTCAAGCAAGCAGTCAGTCAGCGAGTCAGGAGAGACAGTCAGCCATGCCAGTCAACCCGTGAAAGACGCAGTGACCGATACGCACAGTCAGATAGGCGTCGACATCAAAGAGATCAGTGCCGACAAACAAATCCGTCGCCGACTCAACCGCTACGAATGAGAAGAAAGATAGTAACAAGATACCTTCACGTCCGTAAAACTTCACGCCTTTTATCAACCAGAAAGGAGAAGTAACACAGACTTCCTGATTTAAGCAGACTGATTCATCGTTTTTACACACACATTCTACGAATTACTACTATCTCCATTTGACTCTCCCCTTTCGGGAATTCTTATTCACACTCCTTTTCAACACAGTTTGAAACATTTTCCTTTTCCACCTACTTAGCGACTGACACATAAAAAGGAAAGATACACAGAATTGTACAAATTGTTTGTACTGTATATATATATATATATATATATTGCCAAATACAATATTTTCATATTTTTATGCAACATTTCTTATTGCGTTGTCTTTTCTTGAAATTTGTGTTGTGTTTTTGTGGACCGCATTGAAATCTTTTTTATCCGGGTTGTTCTGGAATCCCACAACATTTATAAAATACACAGAGGCATCCTCAAGGCTGTGAGAAAATGAAGCCGAGCCATCAGATCAGGACTAATAGTAGTGCTGATTTTTCATTGAATTTTTATCAAAGACCTCAAGGTAAATAACAAGGACATCAGACCATATGTGACAGTAATATTCTAAGCATGGACCAAAGGCAGATTTATAAATTTGTAAGAGGTTCTGGAGAGAAAAATTGTCTCGTACGACACAGTGAACCAACTTTCTTAGTGCTGTGCCACGTAAAACAATGGCACAGGTTAACACTTTCAGCTAAAGGTTGTTGAACACCATTTTTTTTTATCTTACTTCATACGTACTTGTGAGGAACGGAGATTAAAAACAAACTTAATTCAGATTTACGTGATTTAGAAAGTGTTAAAAAAATGCAAAAAAGCAAAAACAAAAAAAGCAAAAACAAAAATGTAAAAAAAAAATGTAAAAAAAAATGTAAAAAAAAAATGTAAAAAATATGTAAAAAAAAAATGTAAAAAATATGTAAAAAAATGTAAAAGAAAATGTAAAAGAAAATGCAAAAAATTTCAAAAACAAAAAACAAAAACGCTTTCATTGGATAAATACAGCAGGGTAACCACCTCAGTATTCGCGGTATTAAATTAAATCATATTTTCTAAATTCACGGAGAAAAAGTGATTAAAATTGTTGCTTTCATTTTGATGCTTTCCAGGAACTCAGTAAATGTAAACTAAAAAATACTCCATTAATTCGTCTAAAAAAAACTAAAAAACTAAAAAATACTCCATTAATTCGTCCCGAAAAAATAACGAGATACAAATGAGAATATTAAGCAAAGAACGATGCTATATTTGACGAAAATGAACGAAAACCGATAATTGAAAATATTCGGGCCATCTCTTCATATTTTGAAGTACGAATTTTGGAATAAAAAAAAAACATTATTAATGCGCAACATTTTACGCCCTATTTATATATCAAATATGCCTCCGATATCTGTAGCGGATATTAATTCCTGACCCTGAATAATCCTTTTTATTTCTAATTATTTAAATCCATTTCAAATAAAAAATCAGTAAAACTCAATAGATTCACACACACAAAATACATATACAGTAGCGAGCATAAAGATCAGAACGATGTTAAAAAAATTAAATGGTAAATAACTATTATAAAGTTTCATAGAACATTTTTTGAAGGAAAAATAAGAAAAGAGCGGGAAGATTTTGCCCGAGGCGTCCTTTAGCAGACGCGGTGTCTTGTCAGGCAACCGTCGACGGACTGCCTACAGACGGAGTGTAATCCAGACAAGCTGTGACCAGCTAAGACTAGTTTTGTATCCAGTTACCGGAAGTTGGGACTAGGTAATCCTTTACTAGTGGCCGGATCGTACGCGCTCAGCTTCCCCATGTTAAAAACCGACCTTGTGTCACAACTTGCTCCGTTGGGAGAGTAGGCTAAATCGACTGACTCCGGACAGAGAGGAACCCAGACGAAGCTCAGCTGAAGGGCAGAATCTCGTCTTACGAAAATAGACTGATGCCTGGCTGTCTTGTGCACGGCCTACGGGAGATGTTTGGCTGAGTTTAAGGGTTCGGAGATTCTACAACAAAAAGTGGCCTTGTGCTGCGTTTCGGCTCAATGGGGAGGTAGTCAAATATGATAGCACTAGAGGTGTGTGCAGAACGAGGATTTCCAGACGGCAAGAAATACATCTTCAAAGGTCAGCAGCTGTGAGGTTCAACGACAAAGACGTGGCAGTGAGAAACGTAAAACAGTTTAAAGACATTAATAAGTCATTCCTCGTGTTATTCCAAAAAGGGAAAAATGAAAATTAAGTTCCTTCTCGTTTTGGCGGCGGTGCAAGTGTCGTACTGTGTTTCTTATTAGTCGCTTGTCATCTCGTGACTGTAGCGGCAGTTATACAACCGTTGTCGAGCCAGCATGATAGTTCTGATGACTAGGCCGCTTGCTGAAATAACATTCTTCCGGTACGGTCTCTTAGGTGAACTTGTATGATATTGAAAGACCCTACCATCTGATGCTAACACGCAGTCACAGAGTGCGTCGCCGATCAATTTCATTATAGATCATCTCATATAAATATTTGTAGATAGATTATATTTTAGAACATTTACAAACTACGACAAAATTGTACATTTTGCTTAGACATTGAAAGAATCAGGTAGTTAATAATGTCAACCATCATTATTAACTACCTGATGTGACATTGTTCTTTCAGTGTTGAAGCAAAATGTACAATTTTATAGGAATTTGTATGTGCTCTAAAGTATAATTCATAATAAATATTAATTGCTTTATTTTACATTGAGCACCGATTAAAATTAATATTTAGAACGTTGCAATTAGAGAGAGAGAGAGAGGGAGAGAGAGAGAGAGAGGGAAAGCGAGACAAATAGGGAGAATGAGAGGGAAAGAGAGAGACAAATAGGGAGAGAGAGACATATAGAGAGAGATAAATAGAGAGAGGGAAAGAGAGACAAATAGAAAGAAAGAGCGAGACAAATAGGGAGAGGGAAAGAGAGGGAGGAAGAGAAAGAGAGGAAAAAAGGAAGAAGAGATAGAGAGAGGAAAAGAGGGGGAAGCGAGAGAAGGAAAGGAAGAGAGTGGGAAAGGAAGAGAGGGATGAAGAGAGAGGGAAAGGAAGAAGAAGAAGAAGGAAGGAAGGAAGGAAGAAAGGGAGAGGGAAGGAAGAAGAAGGAAGAAGAGAGGAGGAGAGAAACAAAGGAGGAGAGGGAAAGGAAAGGAAGAGAAACAAAGAGGGAAGGGAGGGAAGAGAAACAAATCGAGGGGGAAGGGAAAAGGGAAAGAAATAGAAAGGGAAAGAGAGGGGGAAGGAAAAGAAACAAATAGAGGGAGGAAGGAAAAGAAACAAATCGAGGGAGGGAGGAAGAGAAACAAACACGCGGAGGGGGGAAGAGAAACAAACACGCGGAGTGGGGAAGAGAAACAAATAGAGGGAGGGGCGAGGAAAAGAAACAAATAGAGTGAGTGAGGAAAAAACAAATAGAGTTAGGGAGGAAGTGAAATAAATAGAGGGAGGGAGGAAGAGAAACAAATATTTAGAGAGGGGAAAATATATAGAGACGGGAAACAAATACAGAGAGAGAGGGGAACATACAAATGTATATAGGGAGCGAGAGGAAGAAAAAAAGAAATCGAGAGATAGAGAAAGAGTAAGTACAGATGGTGTCAGTAAGTCAGTTAAGTGCCATGCGGAATACACGCTTGGGCGATCATGTCTCGAAAGAGACATGACTGACTGGGCAGAAGATTATCCCGCAGTAGGTTGCCATTACTTTCTGCGGTAGATTGGTTGACGACTAAGGCTATAACCTGTTCTATTATTTGACTCATAACTAGATGGGCGAAATGATGTACTATATTATTATGTAGTAATTAGTGGGGGATCAGTTTATTACTTTAAAACAATAGGAAATAGATCCCCCACTTTATGCCCAGTAGAAGCCTTATTCATGTTTCCAGCTATTATATTCAGTCACTCAGTTACGTGCCATACGTGATACACGCTTGGGCGATCATGTCTCGAAAGAGACATGACTGACTGGGCAGAAGATTATCCCGAAGTAAGTTGCCATTGCTTTCTGCGGTAGACTGGTTGCCGACCAAGGCTATAGAACCCAATCTGTCCTGCTATTTAACCCATAACTTGAAGGAAGAGACGGATTAATACCTTTCCCAAGGGTATTTGCGCGTAAATGAATGCAAGGAATTCAACTGGAATTCGAACTCGGTTCCCCGATTTCTCGTTCCGAGCCAATATCCACTGCGCCACAACACACATTGCAAAGTGATTGATCCCTTTTCGTTCGATTTTCTTTCATTCACTTCGTTTTATTGTCTCAAAAACTTACCACTTTCTCTCCACCCCTAACTATTTGGGGTTTTTTTTATAAAAAAAAACAAACAAAAAAAAAACAAAAAAAAAACACTACGCTTTTTTTTTGAATAGGTGGGTGCAGTAATTCTAGATACAGAGTTCTACATGTAAACATGATGAAGTCTGTATGAAGCAAGCTTCACATTATTCTTTTTATTACCAGTTGTTCCCAAAGCTGTTCACTTAGAACAAAAAAATCAAAAAAACAAACAAAACTCATTTAGGCCCTCATATGTCGAAATCAACGTTAAGTTCTTAATGTCTTTTCTGCCAATAACTTTTTAATTGCTTCGAGCAGTCATATTGAGTTCGTATCGGCGACATACTTGCTGAGTATACAAAAGACATTCTGAAAGTTACCACTTCGTCGTTATTTATTTCCCCAACCGCTGAAAATATCTTGGTTGTTAAAGCAGAGAATTACCAAGGCAAATATAAAACTATTCGAATATCGTTCATCTACACCGGAAATTGTCCACGACTTTAAGAATGCTAGGTTTCTTCTGGACGGGAACAATCAATAGGTCCCCTTCAGATCGCTTTTTTTCATTATCTTTGAATTAATATAACGTCTGTAGAAGGGTGGTGTAGTTGTTATGCGTTTATATTCTTCTCTACTATTTAATCAATAGCATGAAAAAAATGGATTCATAAATTAGAGAAGCCAGTATATAAGTCAGAGGACGAGCAGGTGTTTATTTATTTAAAATGAAAAAATAGAATTATTGCAAAAATACTTGGTTGAAATAAACTCGGCTTGTCGATTATACTTTCTGCGATGATAAATTCGAAAAATATATTTGTTTTTTTAAATATGTTTCCTTACTGACAGCCAACACTAAATCTTTATACTTTGGCCATCCTAAAAACAAATGGATCTCGATATGTAACGTCACAATTTTATTCGTCTGAAAAGAGTCAACTTTAGACTCAAAACACGTGTAGCGACACAAAACGCAAATACCTTTATAAACACTTAATATATCACACAAAAGTCAATATTAAGAACATACCTACAGTTTAAACAAAGCTTTCACGGCTTCTCGTACTTTCTCGCTCTCTCTCTCTCTCTCTCTATATATATATATATATATATTATACTAGCAGTATAGCCCGGCGGTGCTCGGGTGTAATGAAAGCTTTAAAACTAATCCATGGACCTGAAGATCAGACTCTTTGGACGTTGGCACGAAAGACTAAAAAGCAATAGTTGTTTCCAGTTTAAGCAAAACCGTAGACTGAAAGAAAAATGAATGGACGTAAGTCAAATTTTGATTTCTTGGTATCGATATCAAATTTTTTTCGTCGTAAACTGAATTTTGAAGGCTAAATAAGTCCTCTAAGTAAATGGTATCATGGCTGAGACTAAGAACTACAATTATACCTACTTAGAGCAATACCCGAAGCAAAAATTAAAATAAAAGGGCTGAAAAAAATACAGATATACAGGCAGATAAACAAACACACACACACACACATCTTGCCTTATATATATATATATATATATATATATATATATATATATATATATATTATCGATTTTCTGCACTATTGTAAGAACTGCAACCTTGAAACTTCTGAATATCGTTTCTTATATCTTTGTCTATGAGTGTATCAAATTTGATTAAAATCTGACTACTCTATCTATAACCCGATTTTTTCGATTGTCGATTTTCGTTATTTATCGGGGTACCTCGACACAAAACCTAGCTAAGAACACTCGCAGACGGTTATAGTACAACTGTGTAAATTTTCAAGAAAATCGGTTCAGCCGTTTTGAAGTCTACAGGTAACGGAGACACACACAGAGACAATGTTCCATTTACAAATAAGTTTATATATATATATATATATATATATATATATATATATATATATATATATACACGCACATACATATATGTGTATATAAAAATGGGAATATTGCAGTGAATCCAGCGAGAGAAAAGTATATATTTGAAATAAAACATTGCAAATGTATAGAATTTTTTTTTTGCGGTAGCGCCACTGATGTGCAGGGGGCTACATAAAAGAAAAAGATAAGATGGGAGAAGAGTAAAGAGAAAGACCAACCAGTTACAGGGAGTGTCAGAGAAGGAAGCAAGAGAAGGATGGGTATACAGGTGTGATGACAGTTGCAAAGGTAGATAGAAAAGAAAAAATATATAGGGTGATGTGGAAAGAACTGGAGTCAAGTGGTTAAGAGATGGGTATTGACATTGCATTTAAAGTTCTGGCGGTTGTAGCCGTCAGGAAAGCAAGAATATGGAAGAGAGTTCAACAGGTGGGAAGTGCGATAAAAGAAGCTGATGGAGTAGAATTGTCGTCTGCATTTGGTTGATCTGTCTGCTACATGTGTTTCTGGTCTCGCGACATATTAAAGAGAATTGTTATATATCAGATTTAACCGGTAGAAAATATATTTATAAATGTAAAATACATAGAAAAACTAATAGTTGTCAACTCATTTCCTCCAATGCCTTGCAAAATCCACATTGGATGAAACGCGTTGACAACAGTTTGCTTATTGTCTTGTGTTTATACCGCAGATATATCCCATTATCTTTGAAATTAAATTTAATGTTAAATTTCCATGTCATGTTTTCTAAAAGTAGTAAAACTAATGGGTTGGCAGTCCACTGTAATGATTTACTTTATTAAGAGTGATCGATACTTAAAACATTATATGTGGTGATATTTTTATTTAAAGTTAATAAAAACGGTTTCCTGCAACACAATAGACACTGTATTTTGGTAGTATCTTATTAGCATTTCGTCAGGCTGTCAGGACTCCCTGAAGATATGCTAATAAGATAGTACAGAAACGCAAAAAAATCAAAAGTCATTTCTTTTTCAAAATGTTGCTAAGGGGTGTCCTACCTAACTAAAATCTTTGAAATTCGGTTGAGAACTGACTGTGGGAAATCTTGAAAGCTACCTATATTCACTCACTCTCAAACTTAATATATTCAACCACTGATACACATTATATATATATATATATATATATATATATATATAACGTAGAATATTTGCAGTTTAAGTCAGGTAAATTCCGATAGAGACGAACTCAAAAGAAGTCAATGTTAAATTTATTTATATAATTTTACAGAGTAATATAATCTAGAAAAGTTTTTAGATATTCTACAATGGGTAATACATATTTCGCTGCAAAACCTTCTGCTCGTCAGACCCAAATGATACAACAGTTAATATTCAAAATCATTCAGAAAAAAAAATCACTTACAGACACTCACGTGCCCATATCGAGAATAGAACTTTGTAACGATAATCTACAAAAATAAATAAAGAAAGAAAGAAAGAAAGAAACGGAAAAAAAGAAAAGAAAAAAAAACAAACAGTATAATTAAAATTTGATCGACACTATTGCAACTCATCTGCTTTCTTAGATAACATGACATGGAAATTTAACATGAAATTTAGTTTTAAAGATAATGGGATGTATCTAAGGTATAATCACAAATAGTAAATCATATATTTTAATCTGTATTAAAAAGTAAGTGCTATTATATATTATAAATATAGTTACAATAATTAAAAAATGAATCAATAATATAATATATAAGAAAATGATAAATAAAATACTAAAAACAATCTTAAAAAATGACCTTAAATAATATTAATAAAAATAATAAATATATAAAAATATTAAAAAAATAAAAACACTAATAATAAATATAATATTACAAAAAACCGTAGTAAAGAAGCTAACATACACCAAAAATAAATATGTCATAACACTTAAAAAATTAAAATAGAATATATATATATATATATATATATATATATATATATGCGTGTGTGTGTGCGTGCGTGCGTGCGCGTGTGTGTTTCCTTAGGGGGTAGATGATCATATCTCCCGAAGTCTTAATTTCTTTATCTGTAGATCTTCCTGATTTTCTAGGAAGTAGATTTCTTTCCCATTACCATCTCCATGGTTTCAAATTCAGAGTCGTCATCTTCTATGTGCTGTGTCTCTACAGGACATAGACGATCATGGCCCTCCACATCTCCCTATCCTTAGTGGCTCTTAGCACGCTTTCTCATGTTGCCCAACCCAAACCCCACTCTGCCATCTATTTGCTCAAGCCCATCAAGTACGTCACGCGTTGCTTTCTCCGTCTCTCTTTCCCTCTATCTGACCTGTGAGTACCAAATTCTTCAAGCCCTCCTTCCTCATTACCTGACCCCAGGAACTTCAGCTGTTTTTTCCTTATGTTAAGTATTAGTTTCATTTTTGTTCACATCCTCTCAAAAACCTCATAGTTGCTCACATGTTCGGGCCATGGTATGCTCAGCATCCTTCTCATGCTCAACAGAAGGACTAACATCCAAGGCTAGAAAGTTCAGTATAAGCTACTACATAACTCAGAACAGGGTGAAAAAACTGAAGACCAACGTGGTTGATGAGGTCGGTATTTGAACTCAGCTTCACAATTTCATGCTGATAAATATTCAAAGTCTATAGTGCTATATTTAGGGGAGGTGTTTAAGTTTTTTCTTAATGTCCATCTAGCTATAGTCACATATTATTTAGTAGTACATGCATGTTGGTGTAAAAAGAAAAACTATCGACACACTGCAATAGATTTCTTGTCTATCGGCGTCAACACTTGTAGCCAAATCACACTGCAAACGATAGTTAGTTAAAGCAGTCAACGTAGAAATGACAAAATGGAGTCACCCATCCAACCAGCAAGTGTTCGTCTACCAAGCTCAGAAAATATCGATCTCCCATAAGCAATAACAACGGCTTTTATTTACCGAGAGATTTTTTCTGATTGGTCACAACCTTTCAGGGGTAGAAATATCATCAGCATAGATTCTAGTCCTTAAAGTAGATTTTTGCTATTCTTTGGTAATTTCTCTTCGACAGATAGCATACAAACACGAACTTTTTGGGGTGGGTAGCTGATGATACATTTTCCGAATAGTTACAGAAACCTTTGGAAATGGCAACTGGATATAAAATCGGATAGTATTTACGCATCAGAAGTTGTCTGGGGTGAAAGGGGGAACGTAAGCTGGATAGTGGTGCTGAAAAGGCGGTGTACAGAAATATATGAAACTGTTCGGACAGTTTAAACACGGATATTTGGGACTTGGGGATTAAGAATGCTCTGGAAATCTACAAAATCGAGAATTATTGAATTGCTGAAAGGGTACCTCGGCGTGGTGAGTTCGGTCCTCACTGGGTAATCCACACTTTCGGTCTTGTGCCACATCTTTATATATATATATATATATATATATATATATATATATAATAATAATAATAAAACCGACTCTGTACGTATTCTAATCTTAAAATGTTACACAAGTAATTTTTAAAGACCACGAATAACCAGCAGAATCTAACTCCGTTATTGTCCTCGGCTATAGAGCTTTGGACAAAGAGGGGAAAAAAAGAAAACTGCGTAGGACCGACAATACATACGGTTCTTCACAGTAAAGAAAAAAAACCCTCGAACAGAACGAACCACCATTTTTTTCGTGTGTGTATATATATATATATATATATATATATATATATATATATATATATATAAACATGTTACGGAAATTAACGAAATTTAACGAAACTTAGTTATAAGCAACCGACAATTTGTAATGAATTATTTGGAACATTATTTTTACCGATACTCGTATTTAAGTAGATATTCTGTTTTTAATTAAACGTATATGTTTATATATATATATATATATAATTTTCTAAACATATGCTGTTAAACATAAGATAATGAATGTCTATTATGTTTAATAATGAGCAGTTCAAAACGTTGTATTTTTGCTTTATATATATATAATCATATCGCCCCAAGCAACGCATTTTACTGCCACTGTTTTGCAGGGGGTTACTTGGAAGGAAAGTTATAAGCAAGAGTGACATGCCATAGGGGATGTAATTGGAGTAGATAGATCTATCTATCGCCCGGTTCACACTCCACCCACGTCTATTGAACAGGTTAAGAGGCTCATCCCTTGTTCACTGTTTAGGATGTGGTTTCCGGCTTTTTTCCATTCTTCTTACTATTACGTAGCCCCCTGCACATCCGTGGCGTTACCGTCTTGCTCGGGGTGATACATTTTTTGATTTTAAAAAAAATGTCAGAAAGTGGGTAAGAGAAGAATGAGAATACTGATGAGAGTGCAGTGGACGGAGAAAGGAGCATGAGAGAGAGGATGCAGGTTAGTGAGATAAGAGATGACTATTGACTTTACATTTAAATTCTTGGAGATTATAGCTATCGGGAAAGTAAGTAAATGGAAGAGAATTCCACAGGTGAGAAAAGAAGCTGCTGGAATAAAATTTGCGTTTACATTTTACTGGCTTCACATTAAAAGGGTGGGACCTAGTTGCTAACCTTGTGGCTCGAGTAAATTTATATATAAGGGGAACCCGTGAGCTAAGTTCACCGGAGCAGAAGTAGTGAAAGTATTTGTAGAAAAGACGCAGGGAAGCCACATTGTGCCGGTGAGATAGTGACTGTATTTGAGCTGCCAAGTCGGGATCTATCACATTAAAGCGGTGCTTAGAAAACTAGCCATTCAATTGTAGAAACCTTTTACAAGAAATATGCCGTTGAAACAACACGTCACCTGGCTTTTTCGTTAATTGTAGTGTGTCGATAGCGGAAGAAATCAGTTCTATCTTTATTTCAATGTCTAAGGCGTCTGATTTAAATTGACACATAGGGCAGTTCGCTAAATCAGGTTCCTAAAAATCGTTAAACCCCTGGGGTACTGACATAACCCGATTCAAAAATGCTTATATTACAGTTATGTACACTATTATCGTAGTGTTAGAGGGGGTAAAATCTAGTGTGTCGATAGCGGAAGAAATCAGTTCTATCTTTATTTCAATGTCTAAGGCGTCTGATTTAAATTGACACATAGGGCAGTTCGCTAAATCAGGTTCCTAAAAATCGTTAAACCCCTGGGGTACTGACATAACCCGATTCAAAAATGCTTATATTACAGTTATGTACACTATTATCGTAGTGTTAGAGGGGGTAAAAACTGGTCATCTAGGTTAGGATCATAACATGAACTGAAGAAATATCTATTTTTAATATTATATCACTTTACGACAGATAATCCTTGCTCAACACAGATTCCATATCTTTATTATCTGGAATGCTATTATTTCTTAAAAATATAATAGTGTGGATTTCATTCTTTTCTCCACGGTTTTCAATTTACAGTTCTTGAAGTACTTCTTGTGTAACACCCCAACGGACCGTCCGTACAATTTTCTCCGGCGGCCGTTCTCCACGCTCTGATGTTTGCCGGGTGTTTGTTGAAAATGTCGGAGCCTCCAGCTGGGGGTACAAATATAACTATAAGGAACGAACTTCCACAACTTGAATGGGTTGAAAGGATGCTTTATTCGTTTAGAGTTAGCCTTTTCGGTTGGGGCAGGCGGATGTGACACACAGCTCTAACTCTAATTAATGGAGATCAACAAATCCGAACTGACCGAAACAAGACGAACGGAGATTCTTACTTCAAGCTCGCGACTGGCTGAACTCACTTTAAACTCACTAACTTCTATTTATTTAAAATGAATCCGGAAATGCTTTAGACCACCGGTGATAAACATTGGCGACTGTAAGTCTGAAATTTCAGTTATTTTTTTTTATCTTAATAAAGCTTCCGCCGGAAAATTCTTAATGTGTGGTCAAGATACAGTTAAAGACAGCCTTTGACCTGGTCATTCGAAAACCAACCTCCTGAACTTTATCTCCTGAACTTATCTCTTTATCACATTAAATCACTGAGTCAAATATTTATCGGAAGAGCGGTAGGATTTAAAACAGTCATCGGATACCATTGTCTCTTCCACAATTTTCCTCATAAAAGAAAAAGCGTTTATTTATTTTTTTTTTCTCTTCTTTTTCACTTTTGTTAAATATGTTTTTAAACTATTTTCTATTCTTAACCATTTTCTATTTTAATCTATTATAATAAAATATATATATACCTAGTTATCGTGTCACACTTGAAAATAAATTATATAACAGGCAATCTCCGATATAATATATATTAAATCAAAACTTAAAAGTTATTATTCATTCAAAAGAAAATTATTATAAATTTGTCGCATAACGTATTATGCTTTAATTGTAGGTGAATCAAACCAATTCAATTATAGAGAAAAGTTTGTGCATCAAAATATGCCTGCATGAATTGAAAAGGTAATAATTTGTGTCAGCTCATTCTGTAGTTATTACCGTTCAGTCTGATTAACCACCGGTCACAATTTTTGCAACTCACGATCATGTTACTGCGCCAGTTCTGTTCACCATTTTCATTTTTTGATCGTTTGATCTGGCACTAATTGTCTATTTCTTTGCCGGTCCTTGTAATGAGTGGGTTTTATTTAATGGCATATCAATCACTGTGGGTTATTAAATGCCAAAATGGTGTGGTTTTAAGGTATTTTTTTAGTGTTCGTTTATAATGGGAATGTTGATTTAATTAGATCTTGATGAAAATTTTATTTTTAATCTTTTTTTTGTATTTTAGAAAACTGAAGATATCTTCTAATTTTGTATTCAAAAATGTAATGCTAGTAATAATTTTTTTCTTTCAAAAATATATGGAAATAATTTTTGTTCCTTCAAATGTGTACTTTGATACTTTCATAGTGTTTTGATCCAAGTTTGAGGGTTAACTATTTGCCTATAGCTGGGATCCTAACAGATGCTACCACCGCGGGTCAGGGTAGACCTGGGTACAACAGCAATTAAAAGGTGGTTCCATGCTCCTCACAACCTCCTAATGCCGGATGCAATTTACCGTCGTACCCAAGACCCGTCCTCGTAATGACTGACATTGCAGAGGTTGTTGCAGATGCCGCTAGGGCAACAGTTCTCCAATAATGCTGATATTTGTTTATAGCTGGATGTTCTAAAGTCTTGCATTCTTGATTAATTTACGACGCTTCAGGCTAGCTAAACTCATAATTACACAAATAAAAGAAAACATTATATATATATATATATATATATATATATATATATATATATATATATATAACAGGAAATAACATATTACATTACATTTGACTACATGGTTTTGTTGTCATTTCGCGCTATCCCGCAGTGTGACGTCATAAAACCGCATCGCAAACTTAAGAACTGCGTTTATTATTTTTGGTAACTATTGCCGTTGCCAAGCGGAGTTTTATGTCGACACAAAATAAAATCGTCGGTGATGGTGGATTTTATAATATTTCAGTTTAAACTACCTCTCTGAAGATGGCTCATTTGAGCCGAAAGCTTAGAAGAAAACCAATAAATAATTATCCAAATGTTGGAGAATTTTTGTCTTTATTTTCAACTGAAATTAAAGCAAAAATACGACGTTTAGAACGGCTCATGATTAAACATAATAGACATTCATTGTCTCTTATATTTAATAGCATATGTTTAGAAAATTACTTGCTGCCTCGATATACTAAATATATATATATATATATATATATATATATATATAAACAACGGCAACAAATGAGCTAAAACTGCGTCACACTCTCACCGAAACAAGGGAATAGTGGGAGGAAGTAAACCAGTTGCCAACTAAACTTAACACGTACTTAAAAATTTGGGGTAAAAAAAAAATTAATTAATTAATTAAACAGTCCATGTAACTAACGCAGGGCTAAATGAGCCTCATAATTAAAGTTTTTAAAATTCTATTTATTATTATTATTAATAATAATAATGTACCGTGTTCTTTCAGAACGTAGGTGATCATGGATTTGGACTTGTTTCTATCCTTTGTCGCTCTTAATACTGCTCCCCTTGGTATCTCTCCCAGACTCCGCTCCACCGTCCACCTGATCAAGCCCATCAAGTAGGTCTCTCGCTGCTTCTCCTGTCTCTTTCTTGCTATCTGTCTTGTGAGCATCATGTTGTCCAAGACCTCCTCCCTCATTACGTATTCCCAAAACCTAAACCTTTCGTTCTAAAGAAAAACCTTGTCATTGCTCACGTATTCTGTCCATAGTATACTCAGCATCCTTCAAGTCTCACTATCCTTGAGAAGATAGTTCAGTATTCGCTGCCATATAGGAGGGCATATCACATAACAGTTCAGTAATCTTTTCTTTGTCTCTAACGAAATCTTCATGTCTGTCAATACTCTGCTCAGCTTTTGAAATGCGTTTTTGACTATACCAATCCGTCTTCGGATCTCAGTGTTGCACTTCCTATCCCCTGTTAGAATGCTTCCCAGATATCTAAATGTCTGCGCCTGTTTGGTTTTAGTGTCTCCGATATGTAGTTGGCATTTTGAGGACATCTTTATACTGATGTCCATGCATTCGATATTCTTGAAGTTTGTTTAGACCTTGCTCCTTACTTTTCTTTGTTAACTTCTGTAGATCCTGTATTTTATTTTCTGTGTCTATCATCATCAGCACGATATCGTTTGTGCATCTTATATTGTTAAGATTGTGGCGCCCATGTTGAGGACTTCTCTCTCAGAACCGTTTCACTGTACAAGTTGAATAAATCCATTAAGACGTCTTTGTCTTACTCCCGTTTTTATTTCTGTGTCTATCATCATCAGCACGATATCGTTTGTGCATCTTATATTGTTAAGATTGTGGCCGCCCATGTTGAGGACTTCTCTCTCAGAACCGTTTCACTGTACAAGTTGAATAAATCCATTAAGACGTCTTTGTCTTACCCTCCCGTTTTTATTTATGTGTCTATCATCATCAGCACGATATCGTTTGTGCATCTTATATTGTTAAGATTGTGGCCGCCCATGTTGAGGACTTCTCTCTCAGAACCGTTTCACTGTACAAGTTGAATAAATCCATTAAGACGTCTTTGTCTTACTCCCGTTTTTATTTCTGTGTCTATCATCATCAGCACGATATCGTTTGTGCATCTTATATTGTTAAGATTGTGGCCGCCCAGGTTGAGGACTTCTCTCTCAGAACCGTTTCACTGTACAAGTTGAATAAATCCATTAAGACGTCTTTGTCTTACTCCCGTTTTTATTTTCTGTGTCTATCATCATCAGCACGATATCGTTTGTGCATCTTATATTGTTAAGATTGTGGCCGCCCATGTTGAGGACTTCTCTCTCAGAACCGTTTCACTGTACAAGTTGAATCAATCCATTAAGACGTCTTTGTCTTACTCCCGTTTTTATTTTCGTTTTCCGTTTTTATTTTTCTTTGTTAACTTCTGTAGATCCTGTATTTTATTTTCTGTGTCTATCATCATCAGCACGATATCGTTTGTGCATCTTATATTGTTAAGATTGTGGCCGCCCATGTTGAGGACTTCTCTCTCAGAACCGTTTCACTGTACAAGTTGAATAAATCCATTAAGACGTCTTTGTCTGACTCCCGTTTGTATTTTCGTTTTCCGTTTTTATTTTTCTTTGTTAACTTCTGTAGATCCTGTATTTTATTTTCTGTGTCTATCATCATCAGCACGATATCGTTTGTGCATCTTATATTGTTAAGATTGTGGCCGCCCATGTTGAGGACTTCTCTCTCAGAACCGTTTCACTGTACAAGTTGAATAAATCCATTAAGACGTCTTTGTCTGACTCCCGTTTTTATTTTCGTTTTCCGTTTTTATTTTTCTTTGTTAACTTCTGTAGATCCTGTATTTTATTTTCTGTGTCTATCATCATCAGCACGATATCGTTTGTGCATCTTATATTGTTAAGATTGTGGCCGCCCATGTTGAGGACTTCTCTCTCAGAACCGTTTCACTGTACAAGTTGAATAAATCCATTAAGACGTCTTTGATCTTACTCCCGTTTTTATTTTCGTTTTCCGTTTTTATTTTTCTTTGTTAACTTCTGTAGATCCTGTATTTTATTTTCTGTGTCTATCATCATCAGCACAATATCGTTTGTGCATCTTATATTGTTAAGATTGTGGCCGCCCATGTTGAGGACTTCTCTCTCAGAACCGTTTCACTGTACAAGTTGAATAAATCCATTAAGACGTCTTTGTCTTACTCCCGTTTTTATTTTCGTATATTGGCTGAATTCATTTTCTTACCAAATGCAGGCGGTTTTCTGCTAGAATTTTCAGGATAGTTTGAGGTTGTTGGGCATCTCTAACAAGTCTTTATAGCGTACATTGTCGAAGGCTTTTGCGTAATCGATAAAACAAGGTTTACCTTCTGCACTTGTATTCTTTCTCTCTGATAATATTCTGGGTATGAAGATCATGTTCCTTGTTCCGGTATCTTTGACTAACTTGCTCTCTTCTTGTCCTATCAATGGGCCGATTCTGCTGCGCGCTGGGTTCATCAGAATCCGGAAATGTATTGTTACGTGGCTCTTGAAGCTGATTGTTCGGTAGAGTTCACATTCCTTTGCTCTTGGCTGTTCAGCTACTGCTATAAAAATTTATCTGCTTAGGTCTTCTGGTATATCGCCGCTGTTTGTATATTTCATTTATTATTTCTGTAATCCTGTCTAAGCCATAGCCGTCTAAAGTTGCCAGTATCTCTATTACAATATCGTCTGGTCTTTCCGCTTTGTTTCTGCTCAATTTGGTCAGCGAAGCTTACACTTCGGCTTTTAACATTTCTGGTCCATCAGTCTTTATGCATTTTGGGTTGTTCTCTCTTGTGGAAGATGGAGTTTGAGTTTTGTTTAATGGCATATCAACACCTCTGTGGGTTATTTAATGCCAAAAAGGTGAAGTTTTAAGGATTTTTTTTTAATGTTCGGTTATAGTGAGAAGGTTGATTTAGTCAGATTTTAATGAAAATATTTTGTTTTTACTTATTTTAGAAAACTGAAAATGTATTCAAAAATGTTCTGCTAAGAATAATTTTTCCCTTCAAAAATGTGTGGTGGTAGTAATTTTTTTGTTCAAAAATGTATTGTTGGTAATATTTTTCTTTTAAAAAATGAAGTTTTCTATTAAAGTCAATTTTTATGTTGTTAGGGCGCCGCTCCTATTTGACTACAAATGGACTGTTCCCATTGCTATATATAGCAATAGTGGATTCTCTACAGGGGAGTCGTCCAGAGTCACTAGACTGACGACTCTACGACAGTGTCAGCTCTCTGCCTTCGGGCGGGGGAAGGCGCTCTCTGCTTCCGAGCAGAGAGCAATAACCCAGTCGTGGTTCCGCCGAAGGGTAGAAGCAGGACTGGGGAAAAATAGACAGACATATTTTTGGCCCGGCTATATGGCCGGGAATACCCACAATAAAATGACCGTGTGTCACATCCAGCCTTGCGTGGGAAGGCTAGTAAATACAGTCGTAGAGAGTCACTTGAGAGTCTCTAATGAGTTACTGAAGAGTCAGTGCGAGTCAGTGAAGAGTTAGTCACACTTCCGGTGGCGTACCGGAAGTAATCACGTATACACACGTCTTATGACGGATTGGACTCTAGTATCTTTCTATTGTAAATATTACTAATCACTTCTGTACATACTAACCGTCTTTCCGCGGAATACAACTTATATTCTGATTCTGTTGTTGAGTTATTCATTTATACTTGGTGACATAACATATGTACAGATTTGTATAAAAGTATATACTTTCATAATGTTTTGACACAAGTTTGGATGGGGTGTTTAACTATTTGCCCATAGCTGGGACCCTAACAGGTGCTATCACTCCGGGTCAGGGTGGAACTAGGAAGAAGAGCAATTAAGAGGTGATTCCATGCTCTTCACAACCTCCCAATCAGAGGCCTTCCTGCCGGATGCAGTTTACCGTCATGCCCAGGACCAGCTTGTGGAAGAAATCTTCGATATATTCGATCTATCTCTGGAGTATTTTTTTAGTTCCGTGATTACCTTTCACGCATCCTGATGCTGAGAATGTTTTTTGACCTGTCTGCATTTATTCCTCATTTCCTTGTGTAGTTTCCTGTATTCTGTTTGTTTGAAGGAATTAATGGCAAAGAGGGATAGTAAGTACATTAACCCCATTCCCCCCAGTGGAGCGAGATGTTAGAAGATCTTTTTTGTAACGTGGCGAGTTTGACCGCGTACAGACGAGCGAAGGAACAAAAATTCCCTAGTCCCCTCAACCGCCGGTCAAGCTGGCCCCGGTGACGAGCTCCTAGTCCACTCCTCTGGTGCAATGGGGTGGCGCGGCCGTGGCACGCTGTTCCCCGGGACCGGACATCTATTCAGTGTGATTTTTCTCAGATGCACCCATGCCCTCACGGACGGAGCTACAACTAAGCGGCACCACGTCTTCCAGGATAGAGACGCAAGTGAGAGATTCTTTTTCGTTCATACCCCGATGTACCAGGTAAGAATCAGGTAAGAGGGATAGTAAGTAGTTAAAATTATTTACAGCAACAAAACATACAGGGGGATTAGAGACAACTATGATCCCCACGGTGCACAAAAATGGTTACTGTTGCAGTTTTACGATTCATTTATATTAAATCCTTAAGTATGCTTCTCACTGAGACAAATATTACAATTATTTATTACATAGCTAATGATAGATCCGATTAACACTAGATTAAAACAAAAGATATGCATAGGTTGTTTTTATCCTAATTTCACCTTAAGCAAGGCTATAAAAGCCGGGAGGACGCAATATGTTAGAAAATATTAAAAAATAAATAAAGGATAAGATGGCAATTGACATTGCACTTATATTATTACATCAAAGTTTAGTTAAGAACCCGGAAGACAGCGAGAAGTGCAGTAGAAGAAACTATCAGAATAGAACCTACGGTTAAAGCAGTCATGTAAATTACAATATGACCAGAGCACACCGCCAATCTAGTACTAGAATTAAATACAGAGATTTTGTACCATAGCAGAAAGTTTTAAAACAATTAGCAAAAAAATATTCATAGAAAAGGCACAGGGATGCTGCATTACGTTGATGGGTAAGAGAGTGAAGCAGAAATGCCAGGTCAAAATTAATAACAGTATACTAGAATCAAATATGTGCACGAAGCATCGATTTAAACTAGAGTAAAAAAAAAAAAAATAGAGATGAATAGTTTTCAGTAGTATATGCATAATTACGGTTTGAACTAGAAAATTAAAGCAGACATGTATTACACACCTGATTAAAAAGTCAAATTTACACTAGGCTTAATATATAGTTATAGGTTCACTTTATACTATAATAAAATATTGACAGTAGATTAACCTGATTAGACATTAGTTATGAACGCACAGAGACTACAAGTAGACGTTGGTCCTGTTGAAATCAGATTAGATCACTGAGTTAATCTGATTTTAACGACATTCTTTTCGTGAAGTTATACTCAAAAAACAGACTGTTTCAAGATAGCGAGAAACAAATTAATGCTTAATTACATCAAACGTTGAGAGAAAGTAATAATTCCCATTTTATGCTATGTAGCTTCTGCCAGTTGCTGATAGAACAGGGATTTAGCGATAGAGCAAAAAGGGAAATCATACTAAGGGATACAAATGACAGGTTGTTGTGGAGAGCCATAATCACCACGTCCGGAAAGAAAGCTACACATAAGAAATACAAGCTTGTGAAATACTTAGCAGAATAACGATTAGAAGATATACTAAAAAGAAACTTCAGTAATGGCTAGAAAAATCAGGAAGTTATGAAGAGCCATGATCATCCACGTCCTCAAAGACAGGAAGAAGAAACACGAGCTTGTGTAAATGGTTGGCAGAATAGGGGGTATAGAGTATAGTAAAAACCCCGAAATTTACTAAAGATCACAATGGATAGGCGGTTGTGGAGAGGCATAATCACCTACACCTACGAAGCGATGCGACACTAGTAGAAGGTTGTATGAATGATAGGAAAACCATGGATTTAGAAATGTAACAAAAAGGCAAATTTTACTTAGGGGCTACAAAAAAGTTGTCGAGAGGCATGATCGCTTATGTTCTTAGCTATATTAACCGTAGTTTTCTTCTGTACCTCATTAAGTAAGCCCACTTAGTTTCAACATTTCCAAATCTTTTTTTCATCATGTTTGACAATTCTACCCCTGCAGCTTCCTCTCTCGCACTTCCCGCCTGTGGAACTCGCTCCCGTATTCTTGCTTTCCTGACGGCTACAACCTCCAGAAATTTAAATGCAAAGTCAATACTCATCTACTAACCACTGGACTCTAGCTCTCTCCCCTCCCCTGTATAACCTTCCCTTTCTCTCCACCTATGTATCTGTCATCGCACCTGCTTTCTCAGCTTTCTATTGTTCCTTTCTAACTAGTTTGTACTCCTCACTCTTTTCTAAATAATCTTTTTACATTTATGTAACCCCCTGCACATCAGCCTTGCTCGGGGTGAAATGATTAAAAAAAAATGTGTTCAAGCTCATTGCAACAGTCTCTGATTTAAGTTCCCAATTTCCTACTTTTATGAATACATGCAGACCTGATCATGCAGTATGGAATCGAATCATAGGAGAGACATTTCTAGGTGTTTCTTTACTGACTATATAAAAGAGACATTGGGAGAGTTAAAATATTCACTAGCCGACATTTGGCAGCGTATATTCTGTCTTTAATTACATGCCTAATCCTTCTTAAAGGCATTATTTGGTTTGGTTTCTGGCATTGCAATATTTCTGTAATTGAAAAACACCAAATAATATAGGGTTGTTAGTAAAGTTTATGCCAATTTTTAGTCGTTCATGTTCCAACACTTTAGAATGCACCAAATTAATAGACAGATATATCTTAAAGACACCCGGACCTTGCAACGGTGGTGATGTCTGCAGATTGTGCCAAGAAGACATGATGGCTATAGTAACATTTCCAGAACGAGAAAGGCTGCTAAATTAAATGTCTGATATAATGCCCGGATGTACAGACTTTAAGAAAATACATTTTGGGCTCGTACAAACCCGAAAGGAAATATGTACAATATTATTTTGTTAGTCTTGACTAATTCTTCATATATTTTTAACTTCATTTTTATAAGTTATAAAAAAGTTATTCAAGAAAGCGTCGGATAATCAGATTTTATTTACCCTTCCCGCCTTTACTGGATGGAGCTTTGACACAAATTCAATATTTTTATATTTATGAACCGAAGCAGGAACGCTGGGGTCACTAGTCATAGGTTACCTAGGCTCCGCTTATGCGGTAACTGGGTATAAAGCTTTTCATAGTATGTCTAATCATGTCTTAACTATTTCCAAAGACTCACCAAAGCCAGGTCTTTGCGTTGGATCAGAGGTTAATATGAAATGCATCGCGACACCGAAAGGTTGAAGCCAAGGTAGGGTAATCGGCTGATCTTCCAAATGAGAATATCGAAAGCTCTGTTAATGTTTTCATTTTCTCTTCTAATATATATTGAGCAATATTATCAAAACTATATTTTGATAAAATTGTTTACTGCTTTAATTTGACTAACCAATAACGGGTTGACAATTATTGACAGACTAGCAGTATAGCCCGGCGTTGCTCGGGTGAAATAAAAGCTTTTAAACTAATCCATGGTCCTGGAGCTCAGACTCAGCCTAAAGAATATTTGTGTAAATTTTGGTGAGAATCGGATAAAAATTGTGGATTTGTATAAAGGACATACAGACAGATAAACAGACACACACACACAAACATCTTGCCTTTTATATATATATATATATATATATATATATATATATATATACATATATATATATATATATATATATATATATATTATCGATTTTCTGCACTATAGTAAGAACTGCAACCTTGAAACTTTTGAATATTGTTTCTTATGTCTTTGTCTGTGAGTGTCTCAAATTTGAATAAAATCGGACCACTCCCTCTATAAACCGGTTTTTTCGATTATCGATTTTCAATAATTATCCGGGGTACCTTGACACAAAACCTAGCTAAGAACACTCGCAGATGCGTATAGTGCAACTGTGTGATTTTTTAAGAAAATCGGTTCAGCCGTTTCGGAATCTATAAGTAACGGACACACACAGACACAAAGTTCCATTTATAAATAAGTTTAGATTTAGATATCTATTACGAAGATATACTATTGTTTAGCTGTTTATAAAAGTTACTTTTTATTATTTACGTTGTAAAGCCACAACTAACCAGAACGAACTTCAGAACTGTTTTTCAGCAAAATGGGGCAACTAATTATGCTTTGGCGGGGGGGGGGGCTATCTTAACCACACCTTCCCCCGACGTTGAATAAGCCGACATGTCAATATTTAATAGCTCCAGTTTCACATGACTTAACACCAACTAATTTCTTCTAAGGGGTTTTGGTGGGGGTGTTCCTGCAGCTTCTTCTCTCGCACTTCCCGCCTGTGGAACTCGCTCCCGTATTCTTGCTTTCCTGACGGCTACAACCTCCAGAAATTTAAATGCAAAGTCAATACTCATTTACTAATCACTGGCTCTCTCCCCACCCTCGTATAACCTTCCCTTTCTCTCCACCTATGTATCTGTTATCGCACCTGCTTTCTCAGCTTTCTATTGTTCCTTTCTAACTAGTTTGTACTCCTCACTCTTTTCTAAGTAATCTTTTTACATTTATGTAGCCCCCTGCACATCAGTGGCGTTTCCGCCTTGCTCGGGGTGAAATGATTAAAAAAAAAAGGTTTTGGAGAAAATTCCATACTGTAGACCGATTAAAAGAATTGATCTTGGAACCATTTAACACAGAATACAATTCCTGGTCCAATTCAGTGTTCTCGAAAGATTCAAGGAATATTGCAAATTTGACGGAGGACCTTACGAGATTTAAACAGTTTTAAACAAGTGTAACAAAAAAAAGGCTTTCTTCTTTCGTCTTAACGACTGTCTTTGTCATTTTCTGCTTACATGTGAGCATTTCTTTTTCACTTGTAAATCAAAAGTTAATATTCCCGGCTCAAAGATGACTGCAATTTGCAGAACGTTGTCATCGCTTCTTATCTCAAGATAAATCTAAATTTACTTTCAAACTTTTCCCAAATAGTCTCTGAAATGTAATAAAACGACACACAGACGATGAAAAGAAATGAAGTAAATCTAGACGCTTTTTCCTGCCATAACCTTGGCTTAGCTTTAGCTTAACAATTCAGAGCTTTAAGATATGTAATCACTTTTCATGCTCCCTTAAGTTTTATTTATATGCATTTTAGTATTGAACTTGAATCATTGATATTTTATTCCGACTTCTATTCCGACTTGTAATTATTTCTGTTTCCATGACTTTATCGTTATAATCTTATTTCCTGTTCTGGACGAATCACATTTCCTCTAGGACCCTTTTTAATAATTTGGTATCACTAATTTTCTTTCTTTTTTTCATGACAAGCTACGTATCCAACGGATGTGAGTTGTGGTGCAGTAGATATCGACTCGGAATGAGAAATTGGGGTACTGTGTTCGAATTCCAGTCGAATTCATTGCATTCACTTACGTGCAAATCCTTTTTTCTCTTTTTTTTTTAATCATTTCACCCCAAGCAAGGCATTCCACTGCCACTATTGCGCATGGGGTTACATAGGAGAAGGTAAAGAGAAGGAGTGGTTAGACATAGAGAATGTTAGGAGGAAGGTGACAGATGAGTAAGGATAGCGAGGATGAGGGTTGGGCAGATGGGAAGAGTGTTTTTTTTAATTATCTCACCCCAAGCAAGGCATTCCACTGCCACTATTGCGCATGGGGTTACATAGGAGAAGGTAAAGAGAAGGAGTGGTTAGACATAGAGAATGTTAGGAGGAAGGTGACAGATGAGTAAGGATAGCGAGGATGAGGGTTGGGCAGATGGGAAGAGTGTTTGATAGAATGGAAGCAGGTTAGTGTGTTAGGAGGTGTCTATTGACCTTACATTTAAACTCCTGGAGATTGTAGCTGTCGGGGAAGCAATCGTTTGGAAGAGAATTCCACAGTCGGGAAGTGCGAGGAAAGAAACTGTTGGAGTAGAAGTTACAGCTGCATTTTATTGGTTTCACTGTAAAAGGGTGGGATCTAGTTGCTAATCTAGTATCGCGTTCAAATTCGTATTTAGGGGACACCAGTGATCTAAGTTCATCGGAGCAGAAGCCGTGAAAGTATTTATAGAAATACTCTTGGGAAAGTTATTAATCCGTCTATTCCTTCCAGTTTTGGGTTGAATAACAGGAAAGATTAGGTTCTACAGCAGAAAGCAATAGCAACCTAATGCGGGATAATCTTCTGCTCAGTCGCCATGTCTTGGCACTTAACTGACTGACGTATACAACCTTAAATAAAAGTAAATAAATAAATAACTAGTAAAAACAATAAAATAACTACACGTTTTCCACAGTGGTGGCAGTTGCAGGCTGTCCAAACTTTAGATTATCTCCCCCTTACTTCCTTCCTTTCAAATTCAACTGCCCACCTTTGCATTGTTAATAAATCTGGAGCTCACTTTATAAGGTGGCAAACTTATCAGCATTAATGTCCTTAGGGGACAAATCACTTTTATACAGTTACTGAATAACACCACGATATCAAATTATTCTTTCTCCTTCAGACGAATTCATAATCGCCTGCAACAAGTCTGCACGGTCTCCTTGCTTAAATTAATAAAATTCTGCCATGATCCTTGTCTTTAGTTCATCTTTGGTGTTATAAGGTGTTATTTTTTTTCTCGCTCAATTGCACCTCACATATAATCAAGGAGGTGGCATTCTGCGGAGGAAGGTAACCAGATGTAAGAGGTGATGTGGCTGCATAGATTATCTGACAGCCATGTCTAGGCTCTGCTGCTTGTGTAGCATGGTTCAGAGTCCTGTTGCTACACAAGGGTCTCCCTGGTAGCCTCCCTCTCGACTCAGGGCAGCACTATCTCCTCAAGACATTCGATGTAGGCCTAGGTGTTGGGTCTGACGCTCTTTAGAAAGCAGAATGGAGGCATAACCATCATTTTTAGGGATCAATCCATACACCTTCGTAATCACAATTAGACTCATCCAACTCTTTCCGAATTTTCTGAATTGTTCTCAAGTTTATATAAAACTAAAATATTTCTATTAGAGATTCCACCGTTAATGCAAAATAGCTCAGCATACCGTTTCCAAGTTGTGGCGGGCTGAATTGTATAATGGTCTATTTTTATTTTACACACACACACACATTATATATATATATATATATGTGTGTGTGTGTGTGTGCGTGTGCGTGTGTTTATTTGGGCGGAAAATTTTCTTTTAGATATATCATTAAATTAATTACAAACATTGTGTCTGCTTATTTTTAATAAAATCCGTTCATACTCACGGATAATCTTTCGGATGTTATAACTGAAATATATCAAATGGTTTTGTATGTTTTAATGTCGTGTTCATGCACGTGTTAATGCATGAAAAAATCATTTTACAAACATTTTAGAACATTACTACGGTATTCATAGCTCATTCTATTAATTGACGTTTTTTAATAAATATTGCCTCTGTAGTTTGTATTCTCGGTGTAAGATAGTTGTTATATATATATTATATATATATATATAATTAAAATAAATTTTCAATATTCAAAAATGTTGAATGAACATTTCAACATGAAATCCATAAGAGAGATTTCACATCTCCTCAGCAACTGTGCATATTTCAAAATGAAAAAAAAAATGAAAAAAAGAGTTTTTTCCATTTTGAAATATGCACGGTTGATGAGATATGAAATTTATCTTAGGGATTTTATGTTGAAATGTTCATTCAACATTTTTAAATATTGAAAATTTATTTTAATTTTGTATTAGCTCTGTAATTTTAATTACATTGAGCACTCCCGATGTATCATTTTTTAATACTAAAATTTTAATATTAATTAGGATCAGGTTTTTGGGATTTACCTTCCTACTTTTCCGTTAGGATTAAAGTATTTTAATAATATATATATATATGTATATATATATATATATATATATATATATATATAAATAATATGTATATGTATATATATATATATATATATATATATATACATATTTACGCTCGCACACCTTGATTGAGCACTCTGGAAGAATGGTAAACTTTGAAAAACAGTAGCTACTCTCGCATACAGGCATCGCTCATTCACTAATGAATTAGAGCACCCTGGCTATTGGGCGTGTATAATGACAATAGACACGCTAAAAAGCCTGCCTTCTTCTACCGAACGCCTATGGCCCAGAGGTATAAACGCCGATCGACGCCAATTCCGTCGGGTTCCCATCCTGGATTAGAAGCAATCGGAGTCTAACCGTACTGATGAGCTGTGATACAGCGAAACAGATCTGTCTGCGGATGACTATATATATATATATATATATATATATATATATATATATATACACGCACAAACAAAAATGGTGGGCATCTAGCCCTACTATACTGTGCAGTCGATGAACTCAAAAGCAATTGCCATTCTCGAAATTAAATATATAAAATGATTATAATTTACCGATTGCAGTATATTTTTCGATAGATAGATAGATAGATAGATACAAGCCAAGATAAATAATTGAAGATATGCCAGTGTATATTAATATATTTCATTAATGATAAGGGACAAGGCTGTCTGCAAAAGTTGCTAATTTTCGCGATTCATTCCCGACGTGAAACGATAAATATCCCACGCGATTTTGGCGTCAGATTATGGACTAAAAAGGTGAAACGAAACGAGGCAATATCAATGATTTTGGTTTTTTTTTTCTTCTTTTAAATCAATCAGAAGCCAACGTAAGCGCCGACATCGTGACCAGCAACTAACAGTAATGTATGATTTTTAATGATATTAAAAATCGAAGCATCCAGTTTACAATCATATTGGAATCTGAAACAGACTTTAAAAGTGCGGTTATTTTAGTGTTTCTGGTACATCTCAATACCTGCAATGCGACACAATAATAATAGCTTTGAGAAAACCTCAATATTAAAAATGTAAGAGTGGCACGTGCGTTTGTATATATATATATATATATATTGAATTTCTTTAATTCGAAACGGAAAAGGAGGAAGGTAAATTCAAAAAACCTGATCCTAATCAATATTAAAAAATTTAATATTAAAAAATGATACAGGATAAGTTATTTATTTTTTATTTCTTTATATTTTTTATTTCCCTTTTTAATCTTATTTTTATTCTCATTTTAATATGAACTGACTGTTGCTGAGGAGACGTGAGATCTCTCTTAGGGATTTCATGCTGAAATGTTCATTTAACCTTTTTGAATTTCGAAAATTTATTTTAATTTATATATATATATATATATATATATATATATATATATATATATATATATATACGTGGTTGTGTAGTAGATATCAGCGTGGAACTAGAAGTCAGAACGGAGTTCGATGTCCAATTGAGCTTTATTTAACGGCATACCAACATCTATGGGTTATTTAATGCCAAAAAGGTAGGGTTTTAAGGTATTTTTTTTAAAATGTTCGGTTATAGTAAGAAGGTTGATTTTGATTAAATGTTTTCTATTAGAAACTAAAAAGGTCTTGCTTTGTATTCAAAAATATATTGCTGGTAATTTTTTTTCATTCAAAAAATGTGTTATGGTAATATTTTTCTTCAAAACTGTATTGTTGGTAATATTTTCCATTCAAAAATGTATATTTTTGTATAAAAGTCTATTTTTATAGTTTCATACTATTTTGACCTCAATTTGGGGGTTAACTATTTGCCCATAGCTGGGACCCTAACGGGTGCTACCACCCCGATCAGGGTGGACCTGGGAACAACAGCAACAAAGAGGTGGCTTCATGCCACTCACAACCTCTCAATCAGAGGCCTTGCGGACGCAGTTTACGGTCATACCCAGGACCAGATTTCCAGTGAAATTCCTTGCATTTTCTTACATGCAAATAGCAATGGAAAAGATATTACTTCATCTCTTCTCTCCTCAATGAATAATAGCATGGCAGATTGGGTTCTATAGCCGTTTCGCGAAATGACTAACGGCGCCCTTCTCAGACCATAGCTCAATTCGATCTCATTTAAACAAACGGAGATCTACAAAACTATCCGTAACATACTTGTTAATAACACATATGAACCGCAAACACGGCAATAACGTGCACGAACATTTGAATAAATCTAATATGCCATTATCCACATCAACAGCTTGAACAGCATTCTCATATATATATATATATATATATATATATATATATATATATATATATATATATATCCAATCCGTAAAGGGCGAGGATAATCCAACAAGATCAACTTAATATAAAATATAAAGTGCTATATCTATATAGAGAGCTCAATGGATGTTATCCAGAGCACTATGATATCTGTAAAGGAAAACTCAACAAGTCATCTAGATTGGTTATAAAGTATATTTCATTTCAATGAGCTAAATTAGCTCATTTCATCAGACCACACAGTATTCCTTCCATTCGGTGCAAAATTTTTTATCGGAATAAGTATTTCTTTTAACTAAAGAGAAAAATAATTAAAAAGATCAAGGACAGTGACATCGGCGTCATTTCTGTTGGAGGAATCTAGACCAGTCGCGAAGATGTTGACCACCAAGTCATTAAACGCCCACTACCATGGACACATATGTATAAGTAAACCCACAAATTAACACATTTATGTATATTCATTTATATCCACATACACACATGCGCATACATCCACATATGTACATACAAAATCGACTATGTTTATACTCATACCAGCAGTATAGGCCGGCGTTACTCGGGTGTAATGAAATCTTTAAATCTAATCCATGGTCCTGGAGCTCAGACTCTTTGGACGTTGGCACGAAAGACTAAAAAGCAATAATTGTCCCCAGTTAAAGCGAAACCATAGACTGAAAGAAAAATGAATGGATGTAAGTCAAATTTTATTTCCTGGTATCGACATCAAATAAGTTTTTTCGTCGTAAACTGAATTTTGAAAGCTAAATAAGTCCTCTGAGTAAATGGTATCCTGGCTGAGACTAAGAACTACAATTATACCTACTTAGAGCCAAACCCGAAGCAAAAATTAAAATAAGAGTGCTGAAAAAATACAGACATACAGGCAAAAAAAAAAAAAAATTGTGGATTTGTATAAAGGGCATACAGACAGATAAACAGACACACACACAAACATCTTGCCTTTTATATATATATATATTATCGATTTTCTGCACTACTGTAAGAACTGCAACCTTGAAACTTTTGAATATCGTTTCTTATGTCTTTGTCTATGAGTATCAAATCTGATTAAAATCAGACTACACCTTATATAAGCTGATTTTTTCGATTATCGGTATTTATCGGGGGTACCTCGACACAAAATCTAGCTAAAAACACTCGCAGACGCTTATAGTACACCTGTGTAAATTTTCAAGAAAATCGGTTCAGACGTTTCGGAGTCTATAGGTAATGGACACACACACAGACACACACAAACAAGTTCCATTTATCAATAAGTTTAGATTAGATATCTGTTACATTGCGACACGGAAATTTCTATATTTCGCGTTTTTTGTACCTCGTAATTACATAATTTTAGCTCATTGTTGTGGAAATAATTTTCATCTGAATATAAGAAACAATACGTTATTTATGAATGTGGGGAAAACTTGATTAAATTTATAACATGACTTTATAATTTACGTTACATTAAAAGAAATAATGAGACAACCTCCACCATTAAGATTTATTGGGTGCTCTAGATAAAATCTAAGCGAATATTTTAATAAATTTTTCATACAAATACTTAAAGATTTTTTATAAATTTCTCAAACAAGGAAGAAATATTTTGAATTTCTATAAGATGTCCACAAACATGCATGGGTAACCTAAAATTTGCTCAAGTCTACATACAATTTTGCATGTGTTTAGTATTTCTAAATAGTTTTGAGTTGTTCCTGAATTTTAAAACACCTCATATACTAAAATGCATTAAAAACAAATGGCTTGTTCAAAAAGATACGAGTAAATGCTTGATATTTGTAAACTTTGTCGTTAAGGAAAAGATTTTTTAGATAATATTCAAAGTACCCTATTTCGTACTTTACAAAAGCTTCATGTGCTGATATCGCTATCGACTTTGATTGATTGGTTTTTTTTACGGCAAATCAACACTTTATGGGCCATTTAATGCCGAAACATTAGTTTCCGTAGGATGATGGGCGAAAGTTAAATGAAATGATCCAGAGGAACATTTTGACTGTATCTTGTTGTATAGTTTCGTCTCTCTTAGGAATATGAGAATATTTTTAGGGTTAACCTTGTTGAAAATATTCCTGAGATTATCTTTTTGATAGTGTTTTAGTCGGATCTGTTCAGAGTATGCAGTTTGTCAGTATATGTCGTACTGTGTAGGGTTTTCCTGCATGTTATGCAGAATGATACTTCTCCTTTCAGTAAGTATGAGTGGGTAATTTGGGTGTGTCCTATTCGTAGTCTAGCCGTTACCACCTCCTCTCTTCTTGACATCCTTTTATTTGTTTCTTTTTTTCCGATAGTTTGCGTCACTTGGTGTAGTTTTCTGTCACTACAGGAGTTCTATGACTATTAATTTTGAAATATTTCTATTAATTGACCTCAAAGGCTCTTTCTCCCAAAAGTTTGGAAATGTAAAATGATTCATTAATGTGGCAAATTTTTTAGCCAATTCACTATTCAGGGATTGCTGATCTTACGGAAACAGAATTATTATGCAGATGTTACAGAATACATAAACATTTTATGCTTCGACGATACTAAATGTAAAAACACCATATAAGATAGTTGCTGCCAAAACGACCTAAAATGTAACTTCAAGTGACTCAGACATTGTCCTCTTTCTCTCTCTCCCCCATTATATCTTTCAACAGTTACTACTACGAACTTTTGTACGAACTCTGGATACCCTTAACTTTTGAATTTAACATTTTACTTTAACCCTCTAGGGCCATTCGTATCATATTAGTGGGGGATCTGTTTATTACTTCATAACAATATAGAACTGATCCCCCACTTCATGACAAGTAGAAGCCTTAATCATATTATATTATTAACCCTCTAGGGCCATTCGTATCATATTTGATACAGTATGAAAACAAGCCTTGAAAGAAATATTTTCCTGAAAAATTTTTTAAGAGAAATATTTTATAAATTTCAAATGAAAGCAGTACTGACTGCTCAGTCAATGAATACCAAATGTTTCCTTATAGGGAAATACCAAATGTTTCCTTATAGGGAAATACTGTATCAAATATGATACGAATCGCCCTAGAGGGTTAAAGGTTTTGTTTGTATTCCTTAACTTTAAAAAACACATAGAAAAGAATGTACGGTTTTGGTAGGTGTTTGCTTTTTTTAAGGAAGTTAAGTGAATATACCAACGCTGTTTAACAAATTTCTTAGTAAACACAATGTAAACTTTTTTTAATATTTTGGTTTCCATTTGATGTTATATTACATTGCTACACAATAGAATCTGTTGGACACCTATTTTCATGTAGGTAATTATTATTTCGACAATTACATAAGTTAGTGTTGTTACTTTGGTTGACATGCTGATTTAAAATTTTGGTTTTTAATGATTTTTTCTAGATTATTTACACAGCTATAAACTAATATAAGGGTATTTTTAAAATTATTTAGTGGGTTATTGTTTGAGAAATATTTAAAATGAAGAACTGCAGCCCAAATTTGGTGCTAACCATTTTTTTTAAGTCGGTGCATAACAAATGGTTTTTCTATTTCTATTTTTTCTTTTATAGCTATATTTTTTATGTATTTGTTTTCCTGGTTTTTGTAGCCACTATTGTTTATGGCATTATTAACCCTCTAGGGCCATTCGTATCATATTTGATACAGTATGAAAACAAGCCTTGAAAGAAATATTTTCCTGAAAAATTTTTTAAGAGAAATATTTTCTAAATTTCAAATGAAAGCAGTACTGACTGCTCAGTCAATGAATACCAAATGTTTCCTTATAGGGAAATGCCAAATGTTTCCTTATAGGGAAATACTGTATCAAATATGATACGAATGGCCCTAGAGGGTTAAAAACCTTTATGTTTCTAAAATACTTCTTCACTAGAAGAGTTTTTACTAATTCTATATTCTATGGAAGAGGTATAATTTTGATTACATATTGGGGGAATTAGAGTTTAAATGGCTGTATAATGAATATTTGTTTGGGTTTACGTATGCTTGATAAGTATCATTTACTAAGTCTAGCGTTACATCGAGAAAGTTTACTACTTTTAAATTTATATTGCTTATTACTTTTAAGTTTAGACTTGAATTCACTATGGAATACTTTCCATTTTTTCGACATAAATTTGTGATATTTCGTACTATCATAAGTCCATCATCCCTATATAACCCTATGCTATGAGTGTTTATGGCATAGTTTGTGGTGAGGTTGTATATAGCAAATAAACCAACGAAATCGGAAGACTCCGCAGAGTCTAGCGCACCCATTTTGATGTCAACTTGTTCAACGGAATTATTTTTATCCATTGTTTTTTATTGTGGATAAGAATAATGGTCATTATAATATTACATTAATCCTTAGTTAAGTCCGAATAATATGTGGCAAAAAATTCCAGTGCCAACGTGAAAAGGTCTTTGGAAATTAGCAGGTAATAGTTCACTATGTCAAATTCGATTGAAGAAGAGTTGCAAAACCAATTCATGACAGTTGTATTAGTCTACTGTAATAATCCAAGGTTCTGTTCGATTTGGTTATTAATCCGTTCTATAATAGTTTTACTGATTTTAATAATTTCTGGTCTAGTTGGATTAATGATTCAAATGGTTAGCACTAAGAGCTGAATTTCCTCAATTTAATTTTCCTAATATGAACCCTCTAAGTAAAAGTTTTAATAAAAATACCCTTAATTCATAATTCTTTAAATAATCTAGGGATAAATCATAACATCTTAAATCAGCACGTAAACCAAAATAACAATAACTATCCAAAAAATAAAGTTAATACAAATTTTTTTAAATTGTTGAAATCCTAACAATTGCCTACTGGAAAATAGGTGTCTAACAAATTCTATTGTGTACCAATATAGCATCAAATGAAAACACAATTATTAAAAAGTTTACATTGGGTCCACTAAGAACATTTTAAAAAGTGTTGGTATATGCACTTAACTTCCTTCAAAAACAACATCTTTCTGCAGATTTGTTGAAGTTAAAGGTTACAAATAAAATCCCCAAAGTAAAAGGGAAGATTCTGGTAAAAAAATATCTGCAAGTCGTTCTACGATATCTGTTCTCTGTGCCTGAGTGAAAAGCTGCAGATTTTAAAGTTCTAAGATAAAGAACTACCGAACCATACAGATGAATTGACCATTTTATGTAAACATTCAAAAGTTTTTAAAAATTTAATAATGTTTAATTTATAACATATGCTTCAATATAACTTAAAACTTATTTTACTAAAAAAAAATGACCACACTATACTTAGTTTCTTAACTAAAATATATCTGAGTATGCTATAATTATTTAGTTCTAACCTAAACATTCTAGTTCCTTTACTAACATAGTAAAAAATCTAATTTAAAAAAGTCCTGGAAATCTAATTGCAATGTTTTATTTGTAACTTATGCTCCAATATAACATTAAAATTATTTTACTAAAACAAATAAGCCACACAGTTTTCTTAACTCCAATATACCAAAGTATACCATTATGTAATCCTAATCGAAATATTCCAGCCTCTTTACTCATGAGAGAGTAAAAAAATCTTATTTTAAAAGAAAATTGAAATCCATCCTGCTGTTAAATAATCTATGGTCTCACTAATTATCTTACCCAGACTAAATTAAAAGATGACATATCTAGACGCCAGACCAGCGTTCTACCTTTCGTGACCCAGATCCTTAATGCCATAGTTACCTAATGCTCATTTCTGATTGAACAATATTGACACACCTAAAAGCATGTTCTCTAACTACCCCTTCCTAATTTTTTAAATAGACATGGATTTATCGTATATTTTTTAATATAAATATATATATAAGAAATGATTTGTTTGAACATTATTATTATATTATTATATAATTTTCATTAATTTCCGTAACACACACACACACACACACACACACACACACACACACACACACACACACACATATATATATATAACCTGGCATAATTATTAGGCCACCCCAGCTTTGTTTTAAAATGATGCACTTCATATTATTTTTAGTACTTATTGCCAAGTGGATAATTCTAAATGAAAATAGAATGATTCTTTTGTTATTACTTTGCAAAATTTTACAAGGCAAGGAAGCAAAGATGAAATCGTCTGAATCATCCAAAATTTTCTTCATTTTTTTGCATGCCGTCAGACTAGGAGGTTCTTTTGCTAGGTGGTTCCACACTGTAATTTTCTTTTTTGTATTTCAATTTAGTCATGCCTCAAGAGTTCTCTGTAGAGATAAGAGCTTAAATTCAAATTTTTCCCACCTGAAACTATTCTGCACATATACAAATCTACCATCCGCCCGTGTATTGAATATTGCTGCCATATCTGGTCGGGTGCCCCTGCTGCCCTCCTTGGGCTTCTTGACAAAATACAAAGGAGGATCTGTAACGTGGTTGATACTAACTTGGCAGACCGGCTGCAGCCGCTCTCACACCGGCGTGATGTAGCTTCCCTGTGCCTCTTCTACAAGTACTTTCATGGCTTCTGCTCCGATGAGCTTAGATCACTGGTGCCGCCCAAGCACGAATTTACACGAGATACTAGATTAGCAACTAGGTCCCACCCTTTTACAGTTAAACAAATAAGATGTAACCGTAAATTCTACTCCAACAGCTTCTTTTCTCGCGCTTCCCGCCTGTGGAACTCCCTTCCACAAGTCTGCTTTCCCGACAGTTACAATCTCCAGGTGTTTAAATGTAGGGTCAATAGACACCTCCTATCACACTAACTCCCAACTATTCTCACAACACTCTCATCTACCCAACCCTCATTCTCGGTATCCTCACCCGCCTATCACCCACCCTCTGTTATGTCCTATATTTAACCAGCCTTTCTCCTCTCTACGTAGCCCCCTGCACAGTAGTGGCAGTGACATGCCTTGCTCGGGGTGAAACGCTTATAAAAAAAAAAAAAAAAATCTTGAATGAAGAAGGTTACTCCCAAAGGAGTATAGCGAAGAGACTGAATGTGTCCAGGTGTGCAGTTCAGTATGCACTGCATAGGAAAGACAAACTTGGAAACCATGCCAATCGAAAAAGAACAGGGAGAAAACGGAAAAAATCACTAAGAGAGGAAAGCAGAATAGTACTGAAGAATTTTTTTTTTTTAATCATTTCACCCCGAGCAAGGCGGAAACGCCACTGATGTGCAGGGGGTTACATAAATGTAAAAAGATTATTTAGAAAAGAGTGAGGAGTACAAACTAGTTAGAAAGGAACAATAGAAAGCTGAGAAAGCAGGTGCAATGACAGATACATAGGTGGAGAGAAAGGGAAGGTTATACAGGGGTGGGAAGAGAGCTAGAGTCCAGTGGTTAGTAGATGAGTATTGACTGCATTTAAATTTCTGGAGGTTGTAGCCGTCAGGAAAACAAGAATACGGGAGCGAGTTCCACAGGCGGGAAGTGCGAGAGAAGAAGCTGAAGGAGTAGAATTGTCGTCTGCATTTGGCTAACCTGACTGTGAATGGGTGGGACCCAGTTGCCAGTCTGGTTGCACGAATAAACACCTGTTGAGGAGGCATCAGTGACTTAAGAGACATGAGAAAAACTACCCCTCAAATACAAGCAGAAGTGAATGCCGACAGGGTTGATCCACGCTCTGGAAATAAAGTGAAGCAAAGGCTTCGAGATGTGGGTCTCTTTCGGTGAATGGCAGCCAGAAAGCCTTTGTTTGGCCAGCCAATAAGAAGAAATTTGCATGGGGAGGAGAGCACAAAGTAGACACTAAAACAGCGGTCAAAAGTGTTGTGGACTGATGTGTCTAATTTCGAACTGTTTGGGGGTAAAATGAGGGTGTACTTGCGGAGGAGTTTTGGGGAGGGAGTAAAGGATGAGTTCATACAGTCATCGATGAAACATCGTCGTGGTTCCTGCATGGTGTGGTGTTGTTTCGCGGACACGAGTTCAGGTGAGTTGATTAAAGTAAAGAGGACTATGCAGAAAGAACAGTACCATTCAATCTTACATAGATATGGAATTACATCTGGATTGCTTATTGTGGGTCAAAATTATATCCTCCAGCAGGATAGAAACCCAAAACAAAATTCTAAATTGAGCGAAAATTACTTAAAATTAAAAGAAACTGCTGGAGTATTATAAGTTGTTTGCCACCTCATTCACCAGAGCTCTCAACAATTTAAATTGTATGTGATGTGTTGGACTGGAGAAGTGAGAAGCAACATCCCCGTAATGTTCGGAGTTTAGTTAGATGTCTAACGGATACTTGGCGTGAGTTGTCGTAGGTTTATTTTAAAAAAACTTGTGAAAAGAATGTCCGGAGTGTGAGCAACCGTTGTGAAGGCAAAAGGAGGTTATTTTAATGAAACAGCAATATAGGTAATTATTAAATATTTATAAAGTCATTTAATGCACATGTTATTATGCAGTATTAACAAAAGAATCATTCTATTTTCATTTACAATTATTCACTTGGCAATAAAAACTAAAAAAATAGTATGAAATACATTTTTTAAGACACTGGGGTGGCCTAATTATTATGGCCGGTAGTATATATATATATATATATATTTTCCAGACATATGCTATTAAATATAAGAGACAATGAATGTCTATTATGTTTAATCATGAGCCGTTCTAAACGTCGTATTTTTGCTTTAATTTCGGTTGAAAATAAAGACAAAAATTCTCCAACATTTGGATAATTATTTATTGGTTTTCTTCTAAGCTTTCGGCTCACATGAGCCATCTTCAGAGAGGTAGTTTGAACTGAAATATTATAAAATCCACCATCACCGACGATTTTATTTTGTGTTGACATAAAACTCCGCTTGAACAGCAGGCAATAGTTACCAAAAACCAAACGCAGTTCTGGTGATGCGGTTTTATGATGTCACACCGAATATGCTCAACAAAACCATCTAAAGTCAAATGCAATGTAACATACATTCTCTTAAAGTTGATTTTATTGAGTGTTGGTTGTTTCTGACGGATAAAAAAATAGTAGGTTTTCCACAAGGAGTAAGGATCACCGTATTGTTGACCAAAATCTGTCTGATAAATAAATTCTTTACAAAATGTAATGTACCAATTTATGCCCATTCAGAGATTGCATCTCTGATACTACTCAAAAACCTAGTACATATATTGGTTTTACCACAACCACGCTCTCCCGTAGACTTACATGTCATCTTTCTGATCAGAGTACTATTAAACAACATTTCTCTGAAAAACATAAACATGTAGGTAATATCAGACAGATTTTGGTCAACAATACGGTGATCCTTACTCATACACACAGTAAGAGGAACCTGCAGATATTGGAGGCCATGTACATCAAATCAAAACAACCAACACTCAATAAAATCAACTTTAAAACAGGAAATAACATATTACATTGCATTTGACTAGATGGTTTTGTTGTCATTTCGCGCTATCCCGCGGTGTGACGTCATAAAACCGCATCGCAAACTTAAGAACTGCGTTTATTATTTTTGGTAACTATTGCCGTTGCCAAGCGGAGTTTTATGTCAACACAAAATAAAATCGTCGGTGATGGTGGATTTTATAATATTTCAGTTCAAACTACCTCTCTGAAGATGGCTCATGTGAGCCGAAAGCTTAGAAGAAAACCAATAAATAATTATCCAAATGTTGGAGAATTTTTGTCTTTATTTTCAACCGAAATTAAAGCAAAAATACGACGTTTAGAACGGCTCATGATTAAACATAATAGACATTCATTGTCTCTTATATTTAATAGCATATGTCTGGAAAATTACTTGCTGCCTCGATATACTAAATATATATATATATATATATATATATATATATATATATATATGTGATTAAATTAAATAAAGACCAGAGGAAAACTGTATTTTAAATCGCCTAGGGGTTTCGTCTTGTGATGGACTTTATCAAGGCAAAAAGACGAAAATAAATTTCATCACAGGACGAAACCCGTAAACGATTTAAAATACAGTTTTCCTCTTGTCTTGATTTTATTTGACCACCCTGTCCTTAATCTCAGATCATAACTCAGTATATCTGAGAATTGAGAAATGAATTATTAACATTTTGCAATATTACAGTTAATTTATGACAACTTTCAATTATAATACGCGAAAGATTATCCGTGATTATAAACGGATTTTATTAAAAAATAAGCAAACACAATGTTTGCAATATATTTAATCTGACATGTCTAAAATAAAATTTGCTGCCTAAATACACGAATATATATATGTATCTGTTTTCCTCTTATTATAATCAGGAGTTTAGATTTTTTTTTCGTATATCTCAATGTAAGTTACCAAATATTAATTACATCAAAGTAAGTGTTGTCATCACTTTAAACGATATATTGATATATTTCACCGGCACTATCCCACTCGTAAATTGATATTGAATAAAGTTTAAGATGTAACTTGACACCTGATTACCTGGTTAAAAAAAGCCAAATATTCATTTTCGGCAGCTTCATTTCGTCTTATACTTCCCTTGGTGACGTTAGATCTTTATCTTTGTGGTGTTGGATAAAAATCACGTGGGTCATATGATGCCCGTTTTAGTTACCTTTAGTAGCCAACAGTAAATTTATTCCCAAGCGAGCTCGCCGTTTTACTTTAGGAATATATATTTTCCTGTATATAGAAAGAAACTATCTTCGTTTCGAGGTTTTTATGTTTGGAAAAACTCAAGATTCACGTTTTTCCTGTTTGCATAAGTTGTACTAGCAGATAAAATCCGTCCCTCATTAATCTAGAATCCTAAATATTACTTCTCCAGAAACACAGAATAATCTCCATAAATCCAGAATATCCATTATATGTAAGACCCTATCTTTCTGTGTCTATTCACTGTTGTGTAGATATGCGTTTTATTTTCTGTGTGCGACAAATGTAAATGTGTAAATCTTTTTATGCATGACTTGGTATTAAACTCTTTGAGGGAACTATGCGCGTTTGTCATTCCGTTTTTCTGAGCTATTGTCTTTGAAACTAAGTTATTATATCATGGCTATAATAATGTCCATAATGGGCAAAATGCAAATGAGAGAACAAACCTATCATACATACCCAACCCATTATCTGGGTCAACCTAACGTGAGATTATATTAATTACCTCTTATACCCTCAAGTCTCTGGTAGCCTTGGAGTTTTCTCGTAAAATTGTGTCAATGTTTTCTCATATTGCTTCGTCTTTCTTTCACTTAAGGTTACACATTTGTAAATTGATGAATTTTTCTGGGTATTTATTTCCATAAACATTTTGCAAAGCATCAATAATATCCTCCCTTATCATTAGTTGTAAGATAACACATCACCTCAGCAACAAATGCTATCCCGAAACTGGAAATAATTTGAAGTAAATTATGTCTATTTTCTCTTTTCAACTCATAAATAGAATTGTAAAAAAATAAAAAATAAAACAAATAAAAAAATTTGATAATTCCACTTGGACGAAAGGGCCTAAAGATAGTTTTGATGTCCCTATGGGAGCGTATGATTCAGCCCAGGTAGCAGATCTAATAGGTATATATATATATATATTATATATTTTAAGTAGATTTTTAGATCCTAAACTAATAGGCCTATATCGGGATGATGGACTGATATGTATCCCCAATTCCAATGGGCCTTATACAAATAGAATACATAAGAAAATTATCAGAGCCCTAGGTTTTAAGGTTGAGGTTACTTCCAATCTCAAAATTGTAAACTATCTAGATATCACCCTTAACTTAAATGATGCAGCCTACCAACCCTTTCTCAAAGAAAATAGTTCTCCTACCTATATTAATATTTTATCCAACCACCCCAAAAATATTATAAGACAAATACCCAATATAGTAAATAATAGAGTTAACCAATTATCA